>JAODAL010052213.1:0-26136 GCA_025379985.1 Phyllomedusa bahiana
TTGAAAGCACGGCCCCCACTGTCAAGATGATTAAATCAGGTGTGGAATCTTTGTCCCACTCCTTATCCAATTAAATGCCTCCTCCGAATTATATTATTATTATTGCTGCCGGCAGCCAGAGCTCGAGAAACATGACCGACACCTTCCGTTTCGGACATGAAATCTGAAGTTTAATCACAGTAAATTACATTCCAATAGAACTTTTTAATCACATGACTATTTTATCACTACATTATTGGTTAATTGGTGGTTGCTAAGAGACAAGTTACAATTGCATGTACGTATGAAGCATTAGCTGATATGACACATTCCCAAACGCTCTCCTCTGTATTATCTGGGGGAGGAGGAGTCCTTGGACTTTCTTGTTTTCTAGCAGACAATGCATCTGTCTCAAGGAAAGCTGTGTTGAAGATATCTGAAATAACGGCAGACAGAAAGCAATTAGAACTTAATACTAACTCAATGTTAAAGATATGATGATAGAACTGATTTAATGTTTTTTTTCCCTTCTTTCTCTAAATCATCAACTTGACAGAGGGTTGTGGGACTTTGAGCTATACGAGTTGTCCAGATGTGTCCAATATGCTTTCTCAGGTACTTTTTATGAGTTTACAGTGTTTTGATTACATCCACGGGGCAATGTAAGTCAGAATTGTCGTTTCTGCAGTAGAATTCACAGTAGAGCGAGTTCATAAATCAAGTGCATTCTACAAGATGCGCACAAAAATTGGCATCTAAACGGCAAAAATCATACATGTCTCCCTTAATATTTAACCAGTTCCTGACCAGGCCGATTACCCCCTTTTTGGACAGGCACATTTTCCTCTTCTATAGTACATGGAGGTTTGAACCGATTCTGACATCCTCCCGGTGTGTGTCTCAGTCTCCCGTCCTCCTTTTTGTCCCTGCTGGTGTTGACAGCAGACAGTTGTTTGGCAGCAGTACCCTAGTGGGAGAATTAAAAAAATGTTTTGTTTGCATCTGAGGTGCCACCCCCTCCTTTCTACTGCCTTAAGCATGTGCCGTTCTGCGTGATAAATATGGCCCTAGTTATACTATAACCAATATTACCGCCATACAGTGACCATAGAGTTTTAGTAACTTGTTGTACACAGGCTTTGCAGACATATAAATAATAACAGTACAGTTACATCCAGTGACTTATAGGTAATGTCATCTTTGATGAATCTTTCTCTTTCCCTTTTTTACTCCATCCAGTCCAGACTTCCATGGTGTCATGTTTTCTAACACAGTGGTTAGAAACGGCAGGTACTAGAGGAACCTTTGGGCCATCACTAGTGATGATAGGCTACTCGCGGTGGCAGTCGAGGTGCAGGACAAGGACACTGGATTCAGGTAGCAGTGACGGGTCCCTGTGGGTATAACCATAGACAGGTAATAGAGTCCCAGACAGGTAACTGGCAGGTACAACACCAGGAAACTGCAGAAAACATAGGTAATTGACACTTGCAACAGCAGGAAACACAAGTAGTGTAATGCACTAGATAGAGCAGAGTTAATGCAGGGTTAACGTAGATAATCACAGGTAAACTGGTAACACAGAGGTTAACCCAGCAGGAGTACAACAGACAGGGGTCAGGATTCCCGGATGAACTCCAACGAACTGATGCTGGAGCAATGGAAGGAAGTTCCTTATATGCACAGAGATCACAGGTCAAGAGGCAGGAAATTGGGACACTGTTCCTTTAAATTGCAGAAGACTGCTGCATGCGCACCCTTGGGAGCGCACACATGCCAAGGAAGCCAGAGAGGACAGGCATGCACAGGATCGCGGGCAGGTGAGTAATACAGAGCAACGGGTGATGTCGCCGGGACACCGAAAGGTACAGGAGCAAGTGACACAGCCGTTGCGACCCCTCCACAAGGAGCCACAGCGGTCACAAAAGCAGGGAACGGACACTTCCGTGGTCCAGGGCATGGACTGTGGTGTGATCTATGACACATGGTGTCTTCTTCTGGCCATGACTGGTCCCTGCAGAATTTACCACACAAACCTCTTAGACTTCTCACATTTCCAACAACTCCCTACCTGTGCCCACTTCTGTACAAACTTCCCATTCATAGTGCCCCTAATGATAATAACCCCTTTTTGACCCAAATAGTAAAAGTTCCTTTAAAAAGCTATGGGGCTCCTGTATATGCAACTAGTTTTTATCTTCTTTTGTGTCCTCATATAGTAGGTAGTTAAATACCCTATATAGTAGTTAGATACACTCCCATATCATGTAGGAAGATACAGTAGGTAGACCACCCTTTAGCCGCCAACTGGGCAGGTAGGTTGGCACTCTCACTAGATAGCTATATAGACCCTCATTAGATAGGTATATAGACCCCATTAAGTAGGAGGATTTACAACCCTTCCTCCCCCATTAAAATGTATCGAAGTCCTCCATTTAGTAAATAGGTAGGTATATACAATAAGTTGCAAGTGTATTCATACCCATCATTTTTAAACTTTATAGCCACAAACTTAAATCTATTTTATTGGTATTTTATGTGATAGAGCAACACAAAGTAGCATGCATTTGTGAAGTGTAAAGAAAATGATACATGCTTTTTAAAAACATTTTTAAAATAAAAAAACTGATACCCCTAAACAAAATCCAGTCTGACCAATTGCCTTTAGAAGTCACCTAATTTGTAATATAAAGTACATATCTATGTAATTTATTCTAATTATAACTACAGGTTTTATATGAAGGCCTCAGAGGTTTGTTAGATAACATTAGAGAAAAAAAAAAACAGCATCATAAAACTAAGGAACACACCAGACAGCTCTGGGATAAAGTTGTGCCAAAGTGTATTGCTGGCTTAGGTTTTAAAAAACATCCAAAGCTCTGAACATCTCACGGAGCACTGTTCAATCTGTTATCTGTAAATGGAAGGAGTATGGCACAACTACCAACCTACCAAGACATGACTGTCCATCTAAACTGACAGCCCAGACTAGAAGAGCACTAATTAGAGAAGGAGCCAAGAGACCAAGGGCCACTCTGTATGAACTGCAGAGATCCACAGCTCAGTTTGGAGAATCTGCTTACAGGACAAATACATCATGCCACCTTTGCCGCTTATTTGGGAGTCATCAGTGGTGCAGGAAGTCAATTGCTTCATACTCCGCCATTGGTTTACCACTTTATGTGTGTCCTGAGGATGTGCATACAGTTGAAAACATGGCACTGAGCTTGGGGCCAATCAGCGGATTACTGACTCTCATGTGAGTCAGTCCAACAGTGGATAACACCCAGTAGCTCTTGCAGTTACTGAGACTTGGTGGTCACGTAATAGCCGGTGCTAGAATCAGTAAGTTTTGAGTTTATCTGCATCTCAGCATCGTGAAAACCAAGGAACACATCAGACAGCTCAGGGATAAAGTTGTGGCAAAGTAAATTGCATGGTTAGGTTTTAAAAAAAATTGCCAAAGGCTTTGCTTCAGCAGACAGCTCAGTGATAAAGTTGCGGCAAAGTATAGTGCAGGGTTAGATTTTAAAAGGAAATTGCCAAAGGTTTTGCTTTAGCAGGGACTGGGAAGTTGGTCACAGTTGATGGGAAGATGGATGGAGCTAAATACAGGCCAATTTTGGAGGAAAATCTGTTAGAAACTGGAAAAGAGTTGAGACTGTGGCATAGGTTCATCTTCCAGAAAACTTAAACATACAGCCAAATCTACCATGGAAGGTTCTCCCCTTACTGGATAGGTAAATAGACCTTTATTAGGTAAGAAGGTATATTTTCCTAAAATTAAGTGGGTAGGTGTAAAGGCCCCTCATTAAGTAGGTAGGTATATAGCCCCCATTAGGTGCATAGGTAGGTATATAAGCCCTCTATTAGGTAGATTGGTACAGGCCTCCACTAGGTATGTATATAGGCCCCCCATTAGGAAGATAGTTATAAAGACTCACCATTAAGTAGGTAAGTATATAGTCCCCCAATTAGGTAGGTAGGTATGTAGGCTCCCCATTAGGTACGTAAGTGGGTATAAAGGCCATCCCATTAGGTAGGTATATAGGTCACCCAGCAAGTAGGTAGATATTAATATAGACCCCTAGTAGGTGGATAGATATACAGTAGGTACGGAAAGTATTCAGACCACTTTAAATTTTCCAATTTCCAAAAAGTTCATTTTTTGCCCATTAATGTATACTCTGCACCCCATCTTGAAAGTAAAAAAGAAAAAGAAATGTAGATATTTTTGCAAATTTATTAAACAAGAAAACTAAAAATATCACAGGGGTCTTAAAGATTCTCCTTTTGTCAGTATTGATTTGAACCCCTTTTTGAGAAGAAAGACAAAATTTTCTTGGGAATGAGCAACAAGTTTTTCACCTGATTTGGGGACCCTCCCCATTTTCCTTGCAGATCCTCCCTGTTCCAAGGCTGGAGGGTGAACGTTTTTTTGCAGCATTTTCAAGTCTTTCGGTTGCTCAATTGGGCATAGGTAGGGGCTCGGGTTGGGGCCAGTCCGGAATGGTCACAGAGTTGTTTAACCCCCTGCTTTGTTATTTTAGCGTGTGTTTAGGGTCTTTTGTCTTGTTGGAAGATGAACCTTGCCTATCTGAGGTTCAGAGCGTCCCCGGAAGAGATTTTATCCCGGATTTCTCTGTACTTGGCCGCTTTAAAATTTTTCCTTCAAATTGCAAAACCGTCGTCCTTTCCCGCAGCTGAAAACATTTGGGATTTGTATTGGGCAGGTGATGAGAAGTGATGTGACTTTGTGGAAATTTCTCCATCTCCCTATGCATTCTGGAGTCAGCCCAGTGTCTTGGGTTCTCTTTACCTCTCTCACCAAGGGTCTTCTACCCCTGATTTCTTAGTTTTCTGGCGGCCCCGGTCGAGTAAAGTTGTGGTCGACCCAAAAAGTCTTCCCTTCAAGTTATTATGGAGGGCACTGTGCTCTTAGGAACCTTGAGTGCTGCAGAAATTCTTTTGTAACCTTGGCCAGATCTGTGCCTTGCCACAATTCTGTCTCTGAGCTCCTTGGGGCAGTTCCTTAGACCTCATGATTCTCATGTGCTCGACATGCACGGGTGAGCTGTAAAGGGTCTTATAATAGACAGGTGTGTGCCTTTCCTAATCAAATCCAATCAGTTTAATTAAACACAGCTGGACTCCAATGAAAGAGTAAAACCCATCTCAAGGAGGTCAGAAGGAAAAAGGACAGCATGTGGGGTTAAATATGAGTGTCACAGAAAAGGGTCTAAATACTTATGACCATGGGGTATTTCAGTTTTTCTTGTTTAATAAATTTGTAAATCTACATTTCTGGTTTTTTTTCTTTCAAAATGGGGTGCAGAGTGTACATTAATGAGCAAAAAAAAAATGAACTTTTTGGATCTTATCAAAGGGCTACAATAACACAAAGAGTGAAAAATGTAAAGGGGTCTGAATACTTTCCATACCCACTGTATAGGTTCCCCAGTAGATAGGTAGGAATATAGGCCACCACTATGTAGGTGTAAAAGCCCTCCATTAGGAAAGTAGGTAGGTATATAGGTGTTCCAATAGGTAGGCATATAGGCCCCTTCATTAGGTAGCGAGGTATTATGGCCCCCCAGTAGGTAAATAGGTAGGTATATAGGCCCACCAGTAGCTAGGTATATAGTCCCAACAGTAGGTAGGAATATAAGCCCCTCAGTAATTAGGTTGGCTACCAGTCCCTCTTGTTATTAACTGGAAATAAAAAAAAATACGATTCCCCATTCCCCTGCTAAGTAGATTGCTCCGCCGGCTTGTGTCCTGTACCAGGGCATTACTCATGTCATCTTAAAGGCCTAAAACCTTAGGAAGGCTTCCTTAGACCTGGCACCGGCTTGTGTCCTGTACCAGGGCATTACTCATGTCATCTTAAAGGCCTAAAACCTTAGGAAGGCTTCCTTAGACCTGGGGCTTAGAAGTGGCAGCAGCACAGACGGTGTGATGTTGTGACATCATGCCAACTATGCCACTTATTTCGGAGTCATTGAAATTCAATGGCTCCCTACTCCATCATAGTTTACAACTTTATGCATGTCCTGAGGATGCTCATACAATTTAAAACATGCCACTGAGCTTGGGGCCCATCAGGGGATAACCGGCTCTCCAGTGGGCCAGTCCGACACTGGATAAGACCCAGTTACTGAGCCTTGGTGGTCACGTGACAGCCAATGCTGGGAGCAGGAAGTTGTGATATTTTCCTGCCTATCTATGTAAGTGACACCCATTGTACGTTTATCCTGTGTTGGAGAATAAAGCTGGCTGAGACTAGATTTAAAGAGAATCCTGTGCCTGACTGCCATTCCGTTTACTAAGGCAGTGATCCGAGAGCTAAAGTACCCTCAGGACGGTCCAGGATGGTGTCTGAACGCAAGTGAGGCATTACAATATACACTCACCGGCCACTTTATTAGGTACACCATGCTAGTAACGGGTTGGACCCCCTTTTGCCTTCAGAACTGCCTCAATTCTTCGTGGCATAGATTCAACAAGGTGCTGGAAGCATTCCTCATGTTCAAGAAACCGTCTGAGGTTTGATTCCAGCTTTATGACATGGGCATTACCCCTGCTGAAATTAGCCATCAGATGTTGGGTACAATTGGGGTTTCATAAAGGGGGGGACATGGTCAGCAACAATACTCGGTAGGCTGTGGCGTTGCAACGATGCTCAATTGGTACCAAAGGGGCCCAAAGAGTGCCAAGAAAATTATTCCCCACACCATGACACCCACCACCAGCCTGAACCGTTGATACAAGGCAGGATGGATCCATGCTTTCATGTTGTTGACGCCAATTTCTGACCCTACCATCCCAATGGGCGCAGCAGAAATCGAGACTCATCAGACCAGGCAAAGTTTTTCCAATCTTCTACTGTCCAATTTCGATGAGCTTGGGCAAATTGGAGCCTCAGTTTCCTGTTCTTAGCTGAAAGGAGTGGCACCCGGTGTGGTCTTCTGCTGCTGTAGCCATTACTCAAAGTTCGCCGTACTGTGCGTTCAGGATGTCTTCTGCCTACCTTGGTTGTAAGGGTGGCTTTTTGAGTCACTGTTGCCTTTCTATCAGCTCGAACCAGTTTTGCCCATTCCCCTTTGACCTCGGGGTCAACAAGGCTTTTCCGCCAAGGGGACTCCCGCTACTGGGTTTTTTCTTTTTGGGACCATTCTCTGTAAACCCTAAGGGATGGTTGTGCGTGAAAATCCCAGGAGATCGCAGTTTCTGAAATACTCAGACCAGCCCTTCTGGCCCCCAACAAACCATGCCCGTTCAAAGGCCCCAAAATCACCCTTTCTTCCCCATACTGATGTCGGTTGAACTGCAGGAGATTTTTTGACCAGTCTACATGCCTAAATGCATGAGTTGCCCCATGTGTTGGCTTTTTAAAAAATTTAAGTGTTTAACGAGCAGTTGACAGGTGTACCTAAAAAAGTGGCCGGTGAGTGAATTAGGTACGACCAAAATTTGGGCACACCTTCTCTTTCCCAAGAGTTTTCTGTTTTTTCATGCTAAAAAAAATTGTAGATTCAAAATGAAGCATCAAAACTATGATTCCCACATGGGAATTATATACTTAAAAAAAATTTTTGGGAAAAAAACCTAAAAAATTGTCTTTTTTTCTGGGTTTCAAATAGCCCCCTTTTTGCTTTGATTATGTTTTTGCAAACTCTTGGCTTCTCTTGATAGCTTAAAGGGAAGTCACCTGAAATGGGTCTTCACTTCCATGTGCCTGTGGTTTTTAAAAAAAGTGGGATTTTTGCCTTTTAAAAAGGGGGTTGGGGGCCCATCATTGTGTTGTTCAGAAGTTTTCAGGGGGATACACAACTGATAGTCCTACTGAATGGACTGTTAGAATTTCTATTATGACAAGAAAAAAGCAGCTAAGTAAAGAAAAACAAGTGGCCATCATTAATTTAAGAAATGAAGGTCAGTCAGTCCGAAAAATTGGGGAAACTTTGAAAGTGTCCCCAAGTGCAGTGGCAAAAACCATCAAGCGCTACAAAGAAACTGGCTCACATGAGGATCGCCCCAGGAAAGGAAGACCAAGAGTCACCTCTGCTGCGGAGGATAAGTTCATCCGAATCACCAGCCTCAGAAATTGCATGTTAACAGCAGCTCAGATTAGAGACCAGGTCAATGCCACACAGAGTTCTAGCAGCAGACACATCTCTACAACAACTGTTAAGAGGAGACTGTGTGCAGCAAGCCTTCATGGTATAAAAGCTGCTAGGAAACCACTGCTAAGGACAGGCAACAAGCAGAAGAGACTTGTTTGGGCTAAATAACACAAGGAAAATGGACATTAGACCAGTGGAAATCTGTGCTTTGGTTTGATGAGTCCAAATTTGAGATCTTTGGTTCCAACCACCGTGTCTTTGTGCGACGCAGAAAAGGTGAACGAATGGACTCTACATGCCTGGTTCCTACCGTGAAGCATGGAGGAGGCAATGTGATGGTGTGGGGGTGCTTTGCTGGTGACACTGTTGGGGATTTATTCAAAATTGAAGGAATACTGAACCAGCATGGTTACCACAGCATCTTGCAGCGGCATGCTATTCCATCCGGTTTGCGTTTAGTTTGACCATTATTTATTTTTCAACAGGTTTGTGATTAATTTTAAGTGTTGTATGGAACAGAAATGTAATAAAAACAATGAAAATTTTATTAGCATATCATACATTCAACTTCAAGGTACATGCTTACAATTTCCCATTTAACATTCATTTAACTTTATTCTTCATTAGTAAAATACAGTTTAATAGATTATAATTACCAGCTACACCAATACCCATGTGTTTTTTTGCAGCTTTCCCTGTGTGTTCTCATTCATTATTTTATGTATCTATAATGAGTCCCTCATTTCAGTCTTGAAAAAGAATATCTTCAAGAAGCAAATAAAGGAATTAGTCCTGAAGGAGAAATTATCAAGTTGTTGTGATTGTAACTACTCACAATGGAATGATGACTGAAGCTTTGCAAAACAAAATTAGATTTAAGTATATAAAACACCAAGGGCCCTGAGATTGTTATCGATTAATATTGCTTCTTTGCTGTATTGTACATTATGCTGATGTATTTCATTATAAACTTTAGTAATACCACACATTTGCCTGTCCATCTATTACACACTTTTTACGTAGAAGTCATAATGATATATATAAGTTTGGACCCTAGCAGCCAAGGCGTCAGCCTGTATATAATGCTTTTGATACCACTCTAGATGTTGAAGGGGTAAAATGAATAGGGCCATGAAAAACCAGTTGCAAGTAACTGGGACCAAGGAAAGGAGGATTGGATACAAGATACATAGTTGAAACCAAAATTGTTACATTGCAAGTCCTGAACTCACTTGCTACTGACTGGTAGTGATGGAGTGGGTCCTCATTTTAAGGTTTGCTATTGGGCCCGATGTCCATTTATTATGCTCCTGTATCAAATGAATAAACATTCCCTAATCTAGAATTTAAGGAACTGCATTTATCAATATGTTCAATCAAAAGGTAGAGGTGAGATATGATGAATATTTTCATCCATAATTCTTGTTACAGCTCCACACCCAATTCACATGTTCTGCTATGATAATCCCCAATTTTTTTTTAAAATAGAATGATACTGATGTGAACTTTAAAATCTATAGCATACCCTAAATTCAGACATTTTTTTTCTACTACATGTGGATAAACAATGTTGTAGGAAGGGGAGGTGGTCGGGGGGGTTGGTTCGCCCCGGTTGGAACATCTCCTGTGGCAGGTCTGGGCGGCATGTCTATGTGTAGGCCTGAACCTGCCTCGTCTTTTCAACTGTATGCTTGTCTTCAGAATGCGCATACAGTTCAAAGTTATCGCGGAACAGGGAGTCATCGGTTCCCTGCCCCAATCACTGACTATTCCTGTGTTCTGGAGGCAAAGACTATAGGACTTATAGGAGTAAGAGGCATGGGCGGCATGATGCCGTATGTTTTCACGCCTTTTGCGCTATTGTCTCCTGGACAACAAGCCTAAGGCTTAGGCCCTAGGCTTCTAGTCTAGGAGATGCCGGGAACAGTGTCCCGACGTGATGACGTCAAGCTCCTGAAGCTAACTGCTCAGTGGGGGAATATGAAAGGTGAGTTTCATTTTATTTTATTTTTTTTAACCAGTCTTAGGAGTCTATGCACCTAATTATCTACCTACAGAGGGCATATATATAGTACCTACTCATCTACCTACAGGCGGCATACATACCTACCTATCGGAGGACATATACCTACTGTACCTATCTACCTACAAGATAGTATATAGTAACTTAACAACATGATTTTTTTTAAGTGACGTTTAGGATTTAATGGAGGTGCCTGTAAAAAGAGATGTGACATGAAAAGTGGGGGGTTGGTCTTTAAAGGGGACAGCCCCGGATGGCAAGAGTTTCAGCTACCCCACTGTGGATAAGGTTTTAAAAACTTTAACACATGGTTATTTCTCCCTCATGATAGACAGATGCTTGTCATTGAGGCCTTGCTGGCTACAGTTCCTCATGCATGCAGTTGTAAGACATCATAGGATTTGTAATAAACATTTTCTCTAACCAGAGCAACAAAAAATCTAAAGATGGTCATACATACTGTATTAGACAGATGTCAGCTTAACCTCATGAATTTTGATGTGACTGGCTGTCTATCTAATGTGTATGGGGGTTCCCTGGGTTTCTCCTGATGGCAGATTTAGGGAAACAGAGAGTCCAGCAGGTTGGATTTCAACATGTTGAACCTTTATTCTCAAGGGAAATACAGATTTAGCAAAGATACATTTGACGTACTATGAAATTAGGCACAGAAATGTTAATCTTTTTAATACTTTTCAATGACTTTTGCTGTGATCTAAGAACAGATAACATGGAAAGCTGTGATATCACCATCACGTTAAACTTTACTACATCCATAAGATGCCACTAGGGGTGTAATGCAGCAGCGTTTTCTTCTTCTTCCTTCAAACCACAGTCACTTACCTGTATATAGTTGTATGTTCTGGATGGCAGATTCATCCACTTTTTATGTAAACTACCCCATATTTATTTAACATGGCTGGACCATTGTAAACCAAGCTCTTCACGCCCTTTGTCTCACCTGTTCACCCTAATAGACTTTAAGCTCTTGCGAGCAGGGCCCTCACACCTTGTGTCTCATCTGTAAGTAGCTTTTTTACTGTGTAATTATTTTTTTTTGTCTGTACTTATACCCTCTAAATTGTAAAGTGCTGCAGAATATGTTGGCGCTATATAAATAAAGATTATTATTATTAAAACGTATGTATGCTCATCTGAGCCAAGTTATCATGTGATTGGGAAAGTCTGGTGTCATAGTTTTCAGCCAAAAAAGTGTTCAATCCAGTGGTGTAGCTAGAACTTTTGCCACCTGAGGCTGTTGCTAAGTTTGCCCCCCTTTTAACAGACCACACCCAATTTTTTCAGGCCAAGCCTCTTTTTTGGGCTCCTCCTTGTATCTATAAATTTTCTTTTGATGGAGCTGTGTAAGGGATTTTATTCATGGGATGGGTTTACATTTTAATTGGTACCATTGTAGGATACATAAGATTTTTTTCATCACTCTTTATTCCGTTTTTTGTGAGACTGGATAAAAAGATAATTCTTACATGGTTTTTATTTTTTACTTTTCTATTTGTTCACTGCATGGATTAAAAAATCCAATAAAAATATAATAATAACATACTTTGGACTGTAACCTATTATATGCACTTTTTGTTAGGTAATTAGGGGTTTTGCATTTTTTTATTTCAATTTGTTTTTAATTTTAATTTGTTCTCAGCAACCAGAGGGTGCTGGGGACATACTTTAGTATATTGCATGTATATAGTGACCTTATCTGTCAGATATAGCGGAGCCGCCCTTATCAGGGCGATGACCCTGCTGACAGATGGGGTATAGTGTTGAACCTTAGAGGGTTATGTTGGTAATTGTATAAGGGCACAGATTTACATTTTAGATATATCCAATAAAAGTTATATTTTTTGCAGTGATAATATTGGTTGAGATTCTCTGTCTATGTTGCTTATGGTGATTTTAACTACCCAGACATCAATTTGGAAGCTGAAACCTGTAGCTCTCATAAAGGAAACAGGTTTTTTTTCAATAACTAATGATAATTACCTTTGCCAAATGGTGCAGGAACCGACTAGAGGAAAGGCCATTCTAGACTTAATATTCACTAATAGACCTGACAGAGTAAAAAAAGTTCAGGTTGATGGGCATCTAGGAAATGGTGACCATAATACAATACATTTCCATTTATCCTTCAAGAGTTTTTTTGTGAGGGAGCCACAAAAACACTGAATTTGAGGAAGGCTAATTTTATTCTGCTTAGGGAGGGTCTAAACCGTATTGACTGGGACAAGGTGTTTAAAAATGGCAGAACAAATAATAAATGGGATATTTTTAAAAACATCCTGTGAGAGGTACCTATCTTATGGTAATAAAATAATTAGAAACAGGAAAAACCCAATGTGGATCAACAGGGATGGAAAAGAGGCAATAAATAACAAAAAGAAAGCGTTTCATCTACTAAAACAGCAGGGCAGTGAAGAGGCGCTAAGAAGCTATAGGGAAAAAAATAAAGTGTGTAAAATAATGATAAAGGCAGCAAAGCTGGAGACAGAAAGACATATTGCCATAGAAAGTAAAATTAAATCCAAAATTTTTTTTAACTATATAAATAGTAAAAAGATTAAAACAGAAAATGTTGGCCCCTTGAAAAGTATTGAGGGAGAGTCTGTAGAGGGCGACGAGAAAAAAGCAAACCTACTAAGCAATTTTTTCTCCACTGTATTTGCCAAGGAGGATGACCCTCCTGTTGATGAGCAGAGGGATGAGGTAAACTCCAACTTAAATGTCTCTTGTCTAACCCAGGAAAAAGTGTAGCTCCGTCTTAAGAAGAGTAATATAAGACAAAACCCCAGGCCCTGTGATGAATATAAAAAAACAAAACCAACAGCACCCGTGTGTCCCTAAGGGAGTTAAGTGATCATATTATTAACAGACCCCTATATCTTAATATTATGGATTGTCTAATAACGGTTTATGTCCCAAAGTGATTGGCGAAAGTAAATGTAGGTGCCAATTATTCAAAAAGGGGTCAAAAAGTGATCCAGGAAACTATAGGCCGGTAGAGCTTTAACGGCTCTGAGTGTTGGTCAAAATGGTCTGAAGGTTTTGCTTAGAGATTTGGCAATCCCACTGGAGTATCTCACTACTGAAAATTAAATGTATAACGCCATTCAGTATGGGTATTATGAAGGATCGAGACTCCTTGTCAAACTAATCATCATTAGCTCTCTAAGAGGAAGTTCTAAGAACACTGGATTCGGAGTGAGGCATTGGAATGTACAATATATCTAGATTACTTCTAAAGCATTGAATAACGGGCCACATAAAAGGTTGGTAAGTAAAAATGAGAATGCTTGTACTAGGGGGAAAATGAGTCGTGCCAAGTAGGTAAGCATCGGCTCAGAGATAGAAAACAAAGGGGTGGTAATTAACGGTGCATACTATACTGGATCCCAGTTGCTAGTGGGGTACCACAGGGGTCAGAATCACTCGGCCCTAATCCACTTTAACGGATTTTCATTAACTATCTTACACATGGATTGCAGCAGTAGAATATCTTTGGGACGAATCACGTTAAAACCAAACAGCTATTTTCAGGCTGCACAGAGCCTGCAGGGTGCGTGTAGGAATGATTTTGCATGCCTAAATATGCATAGGGGAGCTTTGGATTGTGTCTTGCATACAAATGTTTTGTTTTAATATGACACGCAGATGACTGCCACCAAAGCCTTCTTAGAATCGCTTCACTATAAACATTCCCTGGGGCACAATTAAGGAGGGCAAAACTTGACCAAAAACTGACAGAGGGGAAATGTAGCCTGTATAAAGTCATGGCAGCGACAGCAACTGGAAAAAAACAAGCTGAAGGTTTCGGTGGCAACATCAAGTGACGAGAGTGTGCGAAGTGACTGCGGCAGCCCCAGCAGCATGAGGTCAGACAGTGGGCACACTGATATTCTGAGTGGTGGCAAAAACAGGCGTAGGCCACCAGAGTGGCACAATTACACAGTGTGGGTCGGGTTACGCAGCAGCCCCACACACAGCAGCAGCATGAGGTCAGACAGTGCCACATGACATTCTGGAGGTAGCAAAACAGGATTAGGCCCAGAGTGGGACAAATGACAACAAGTGTGGAGGTCACGGCAGCAGCCACAGCAGCAGCATGAGTCAGACAGTGGCACAAAGACGATTCAGGGAGGAGGCAAAAACAGGAATAGGCCACAGAGCGGCAGCACTTGACAGAGTGTGTAGGTCACGGCATGCCAAGCACAGCAGCAGCATGAGGTCAGACAGTGGCCCAAAGAAAATCTGGAGGTTGCAAAACAGGAAGTAGTCCACCAAGAGTGGGACAACTGACAACCGTGTGGAGGTGTCACGGCAGCAAGCCACAAGCAGCAGCATAAATGTCTACAGTGGCACAATGACAGTGTGGTAGGTCACTGCATCAAGCCACAAGCAGCAACAGAGGTTCAAGACAGTGGCACAATGACAGTGTGTAGGTCACGGCAGCAGCCACAGCGAGAAGCATGAAGGTCAGACAGTGGCACAATGACAACAGTGTGGAGGTCATAAAAAAGGGCAGCACCACAGCAGCAGCATGAGGTCAGACAGTGGCACAATGACACAGTGGAGTAGGTCACGCAGCACCACAGCAGCAGCATGAGGAGGTCAGACAGTGGCACACATTACATTCTGGAAGGTGGCAGAAAACAGGACGTAGGCCACAGAGTGGGGGACAATCGACACAGTTGTAGTCACGGCAGCCGCCACAGCAGCAGCAAGAAGGTCAAGACAGTGGCACAATTGACATGTGTAGGTCACGGCAAATCAGCCACGACGCAGCACATGCAGGCGTCAGACAATTGGCACAAAATGACCATTCTGAGAGTGGCAAAAACAGAAATAGGCCACAATTGGCACAATGACATGAGGAGTGTAGAGTCACGTCAGCAGCCACAGATCACATGAGGCGTCAGACAGTGGCACCAATGACACAGTGAGTAGCGTCACGACAGCACAGCATCGAGTGTCAGACAGTGGCACAAAGACAGGAGAGTGGAAGGTGACTGGCGTCAGTCAGCATGAGGTCCAGACAGTGGCCACAATGCCTTCTGGAAGTGGGCAAAAACTGGAGTAAGCGCCACAGAGTGGCACAATGACAGAGTGTGTAGGTTCACCTGGCAGCAGCCACTGCAGCAGCATGGGAGGTCAGACAGTAATGGCACAATGACACAGTGTGTAGGTCACTGGCAGCACCCAAACAGCAAGCAGCATGAGTGTCAGACAGTGGCACAATGACCATTCTGGAGGTGGCAAAAAAAGCCAGTAGGTACCACAGGTAGTGGGGACAAATGACACAGTGCAAGGTCACGGCACAGCCACAGCAGGCAGCATGGAGGGTCAGACAGTGTCACAATGACACAGGTGAGTCACGGCAGCAGCCACATCAGCAGCATAGGTCAGCAGTGGCACCAAATGAACAGTGTGTAAAGGACACGTCAGCAGCCACAAGCAGCAGCATGAGGTCAGACAGGTGGCACAATGACATTCAAGGAGGTGGCAAAAGACAGGAATAGGCCACAGAGTGGCCAACAATGACAGAGTGTGTGGTCACTGTCAGCAGCCCACAGCAGCAGCCAGAGGGTCGAGGACAGAGGCACAATGACACAGTGTGCAGGTCACAAGGTCAGCAGCGCATAGAGAGTCAGACAGTGGCACATGACATACTGGAGGGTGGCAAAAACATGGAGACAGGCCCACAGACTGTGGACAATGACACAGTTAGTAGATCACAGGCAGACAGCCCACATGCAGCAGCATTGAGTCATACAGTGACACATATGACACTGTGAGTAAAGAGTCAACGGCACCGCAGCAGCATGATGTAAGACAGTGGCACAATGACATTCTTGGAGGGTGTCCAAAAACAGTAATCTAGGCCACTGACTGGCACAATGACAGAATATTTAGTCACTAGCAGCAAGCCACAGCAGCAGCATGAGTCAGACAGTGGCACAATGCACACAGTGTGGATTAGGATCCACAGGCATCAGCCACAGCAGCAGCATGAGGTCATACAGCGGCACCTATGACATATCTGGAGGTGCCAAAACAGGAGTAGGACACCAGAGTGGACAATGACACAGTAGTGGAGGTCACTCGCAGCAGCCACAGGCGGGGGGCGGGGTGGGGGGGTGGTGGGGGGGACGGGGGGGGGGGTTGCGGGAGGGTGGGGGGGAGGGGGGGGGGGGAGGTGCCGGGGAGAGGAGGGGTGGGGGGGGGGGGGATGTTGGGGGGGGTGTTGGTTAGGGGGGTTGGCACAAACACATTCTTGAAGGTGGCAAAAAAACTGAGTAGGCCACAGAGTGGCACAATGACAGATGAGTGGGAGGTGACGGTAGGCAAGCACAGCATGATGGTCAGACATTTGCACCAAGACATCTGGAGGTGGGGCAAAAACAGAATAGTGTGGTCCACATAGGTGGGCACAAATGACAGAGTGTGTAAAGAGGTTCACGGGCAGGAGCCACAGCCAGCACATGAGGAACAACAGTGGCAAAGACCCAATCTGGAGGTGGCAAAAACAGGAAGTAGGCCACAGAGTTGGGACAATGACACATTGTGGAGGTCACGGCAGCAGTCACAGCAGCAGCATGAGGTCAGAAATGGCACAATCACATTCTGGAGATGGGCAAACCGGGAAGTAGCCACAGAGTTGGCACAATGACAGAGAGTGGAGGTGACGGCGCCAGCATCTATTAGGTCAGACAGTGGCACAATGAACATTCTGGAGGTGGCAAAAACAGGAGTAGGCACAGAGTGGCAACAATGACAGAGAAGTGGAGGTGGACGGCGGGCAGTGGGAGGGCAACAGCAATGGAGGTCAGAAGAGTGGCACAATGACACAAAGTGTGGAGTCACGGCAGCAGCCACACAGCAGCATGAGGTCAGACAGTGGGCACAATGGACACCATGTTTATTGGATGTGGGAGGCAATACCATCCCTGGTAAAGATGGTTGGTGGCAGATGGGAGAAAACTGTCATCAGATGTGTGGCAATCAGTCGGTGGCGGCATCAGAATAGTGGCTTGAGGCAGGAAGTTTTGAAACCCAGTCTCATTTCTCACGCGAGTTTTGAGGTGATGGGTCATGGCTGATAGTCGTCTGACGCCTAAGGCATTGGTGTGTGAAAATCCTGGCCGATCCACGCCTGAAATTCATCTGACAAAGCTCAGTGTCTGACCAGCATATTCCCGTGGACAAGCGGGTTCTCCTTGGGGTAACAATGGCCCCTCACCACGCACTTAACACACGCGTCTAGATGCCACTACTACTACAGGCCCTGCAGGGACAGCTTCGTCCACTGCAAACTTCGGGCAAGTTGGGCCGACACATCCCAGTTTGGCTGCCACAGGATAGTTCTCCAGACGGATCTATCAAACTGGGGTGCAAGTGCTTTCCCAAGTGGGGCCACCACCTTGTTTGTTCAGGGTCTGCCTCCAGTCCTAGCTGCTGCTTGCTGCTGTAGCTGGCGACTACCGCCCTCCGTTCACTAGGCGGTGAAGGAAGCAGCTCATCAGTGACTCCCAGACTACGGTTGCTGCTGATGGAGCTAGGCATACTGCTTCGACCCCCCCCCCCCACCTTCCCCCGGCAGCCACGGCATTAGTACGTGAGCGCTTGGAATAGACCCCCCGTGTCAGAACCTGTCAGAGGAGGGACGATGCCGCTCATAGGCAGCGCGCAACTGACTACGGAGGATTTCCCCGATAGTAATTGAGTTTGTCCTCCCTCTCAATAGCGAAAACAAGGCTCCCATTTTGACCGGGTAGCGATGGTCCAAGTAGGGTGGAGACCATAAGTCAACCCTCAGCCGGATTCTGACTATTTCGGGCTGTTCACTAGCAAGGTCAAATCACATACTGCTGTCCAACTGCACATGGACTTTCCGAGGGGCTTCCCTGGGCTTTCCCTGCCTCCATCTCCACTGATGCTTGCCACGGTCTTTGCGGGTCATCTTGCCTCGTCTCCTCCTCTCCATCTACCTCCTCCAGCTGCTCCTGCTCCTCCTTCATCTAGTCACCTGGGTAGAAAAACCACTCATTATCACCAGACAAGCTTCTGCTCCCACATTTTCTCCTCCTCCTCCACCATATCATCCCCACCGGACTCTGTGGCCTACGAGATGTAGTCGCCTACGTCTCCAGTCCCCTGCCCCAGACAGATTCATTTCAGCATCTGTTCCAGGACATGAAGCAGTGGAATGACGTTATTACATCCCGTAGTCCTTGGCAACTGAACAAATAACATGGCCTCCTTCGAAAGGCGTCAACAAATGGCATAGTCACGCATGAGCTGCCATATAGTCTCGACATCAAGTTACACAATGAGTACTCCCTGTCCCGCCTGGATCAACAAACAAACGTTAAATGGCCTTCTCTCTCTGTGACATACAGTTCCGGGTCCCAACATGTGCAGGCTGGAAATTCACACCTGGAGTGGTAAACATCATCGCATATCAAGAGTGTGTTGGGAGGCCGTATCAGCCATCTGCAACTTGAGGAGTGTGTTCCTGGGCTTTGTACGAATGGATGAAGTGCATGCACTTTTCCTGGGCCATTTTCAGAAGTCTTCTGAAGATCGGGTGAAGACTTCAGGAACCTTTTCTCACAAACCAGATTGATCACGTGCGCCCTGCAGGGGGCGCATTGAACCATACCCTCCTCCGGTGGCAGCGAGACATCATGTTCCTCCCATTGTCCGTCACCATGTTCCGATTTGCAGTTTGGCTCGGAGAAAGCCACACACACGTACGATTTCTGCTGCATGAACGTCGGAAGCAGTTTCTCCCCTGTGTGACTTCGTTCTGCCGGAGGCAAAGCCAGGTGAAGAACTGCGTGACAACCGCTGTGCCCTACACATGTGGTATGATGGAGCAGTACTTGTTGGAGGCCAGAGAATGGTGGTGGTTGTGGATGAGGAGGAGGCGGACATAGGGCGCAGGATCAGCAGTTTATGACACGTGGAGGAGAAAGCAGCGTTTCCTGTCCAAGTTATGGACGTGTACCTGGCCTGGAAGCACATTACACCCAGTGGTGGGCCTAAAGGACATTGACTGGCCCCTGACCGCATTACAGGCCCAGACGTCGCGCCTGCCGTGCACCTTGGAACAAACCTATAAGCTCAAGGACTGGCCTCACCTTCTGGTTCTACATATTTATGAGTCTGTACTGCCTTTTTGAAAAGAAATTAACTGCTTGGAACACTCCATCTCGGCTTGGCACAAGGCCATTAGTTTCTCTGTAATGGTACAGAGTCCACCCTTTGGAAAGTTGAGGGACAGCAACACCAACAACTTGGACAGAGTACGTCAGCTTCTTGCGCTTATGGATGTTGGGACGTCATACTGTTGTCTCTTATGCAATCGCCCGCTGAAACGCTTGCTGGCACCTGAGTAGTGAGGAGCAGGAGCATCTGGACCGTGAGATGATGTCAAAGAGAAACAGCTCCCCTTCTGCAGAGGAGGTGAGCCTTGACTGCTCGCAATGGCATGCGTGCCACTGGGCGCTGCGCTGCAGCTGCTGTTGCGTTTGCGGCGGCAGGTGGACCACCAACATCTGAGACCACGTTTCCTCCCATGCCACCGATGGTGACGCTGCATGTGTTTACGCAGGGCCGGGTGCCAACGTTTAGCTCCCTGCCCCCCCCCCACGTTTCACTTTCCTGCTTACAGATTCTACATATACCCATATTCGTCTCCTCCGGTGGTCTTAGCAAAGAACTACCACACCGCCGATATCTGATTTTACTGCCAACGCTCCGCACTGAGTGACTACTGCCGCCGCTGCCTCACTTTGAGCCCCTGCCGCGTCTTGTTGGACCTGCGAAGCGGGTTTTTTTACCACGTGGCCGCTTTGGCTCCCGACCTCACACTGCTGCTATCCAGCTGACTCACGGCCCCTACGACCCACTTGCGGCTGCGCCGCCTGCCTGAACCGCAAGCTGACGCCCTCTTCCTCCTGACGATGATGAAGCCCTTGCCTCACCCGCTCCCAAGTGCGGTACGGCTACTTATTCAACTAAATTGAGTTTCATCGTCACAGCATTACCCATCACCGGTCTTGGTATGCAGAGGCCTGAACCCTCACAACAGACCACCCATGCCACTCTCCAACATCTATACTTTGCCGCCTATGCAAGAAGCAGGGGAAATTGGCCCCATTTCGTTATCGCTGCCAAGGTACTGCTGACTGCCTCCTCAAATTGTTCATCCTCCTATATATGTGCGCTGAGCCCAGACCACATCGTATATACTGCTGGCTGAGGGAACCGGATGGTGACCAGAGGCGGTGAGGACAGTGAGGGCCCTGACCCGCTCCGGTCCATTCAACTAAGGGTTGTTGCCACCGACTCTTAGCTGGGGTTGTCAGTGTCATCTGGGAGGAAGTGGATGACCTAGTCTACCAATCAAGAACATTGGGTTGCCTAGCAGTACAACGCCGCTAGATGACAGCGCAGTTTTGTGGCCTCACCGGGAGGACCCCGCTGCGACATCCCCTTGCTGTGCTGCAAACCCTGCTACCAGAATGTATTGTTGCCTCTGCCACTCGCAGGTGAAGAGAGCCTGTCACCTCCTCTGTCTGACATAACTAGTTTGTTCATCAAATGTACAGACACTGTTGATGAATATTAACTGTATATGATAAATAAACACCCTGGTAGTTTACACAAATGAACCCACTAAGAAGCTTGGATAACCTGGATATAAATTGCACTCCACAAAAGGGCAGAAAAATTGACTTGTATGTGCCGTTTTTAAAAACGTATGTGTATTTAACTAATATAAAACACACAACAGCTTAATTAACTTCGGATATGAATTATGCCTACAGAAATGCTTTTGTGGTGGTGAAAAACAAAGTTTTCTTTTACCTGAGTACAACAGCAGAACAACGCTTAATTAACACCTGGATGAAATTGCGCAAAAAAAAAAATAATTGAGCATCCGAAACTACTAGCTTTATAGGGTGTTACTATTCGTGTTTTCTACGCTACACAACAAGAAAAAAATTTAATTTAACCTTCGCTGTGAATTAATCTATAGAAAATTGTATTTTTTGCCGGTGAAAAAAGACGGTCTATTTTTGGTCACCACAGCACAAAAACAACGCTTAATTACCCCAGGCTGTAAATTGCACAAATAATGAGCAGCCGGAAACTACTAGCTTTATAGCGTGTTACAATTGCGTGTTTTCCAACGCTACACCACAAGAGAAAAAATTTGTAATTAACCTCGCTGTGAATTAGCTATAGAGAAATTGTATTTTTTGCCGGTGAAAAAAGACGGTCTTATTTTTGTCACCACAGCGACAAAAACAACGCTTAATTACCCCTGGGATGTAAATCTGCGGCAACAATAATTGAGCAGTCCGGAAACTACTAGCTAATAGCGTATTTTACACTTGCGAGTTTTCTACGCTACCCAACAGAGAAAAAATTGTCTTTAACCATCGCTTGTGAATTTATTGCTAAAGGAAAATTGTCATTTTTATGCCGGTGAAAAAAGACAGGTCCATTATTTGTCACCTAACAGCCATAAAACATAAACAAACGCATAAAATAACCCCTTGATGTAAAATTTGCGGCGAAAAGAATTATGAGCAGCAATAACTACACTTTTGTAGCGAAGTTACGAAGCGTGTGATTCTACGCTAACAACAAGCACAGAGAAAAAAATTGTAATTAACCTTCGTTTGAATTATGCTACAGGAAAATTTTTATTTTTGGCGGTGAAAAAGACGGGTTTTCTTGGAGTCCACAACAGACAGCGAAACAACGCTTTATTAACCCCTGGATTAAATTGCGCAAAAGAATTGAGCAGCCGGAAACCTACTATCTTTGTAGCTTTTACAATTGCTGAGTTTTCTACGCTAACCCAACAAGAGAAAAAATTGTAAATTAACGCTTCGATTGGTGAATTATGCTACGAGGAAAATTATATATATTTTTGGCGTGAAAAAAGACGTTTCTTTGGCGTCACAACAGCAAGCAGGACAACGCTTACTTAACCCCTGGATTAAATAGGCAAAAGAATTGGAGTCGTCAGAAACTACTACTTTGTAGCGTTTACAATTGCGTGTTTACTCTACTGCTACACACAAGAGAAAAAATTTAATTAACCTTCGATTGTGACTTATGCATACAGAGAAAATTGAATTTTTTGGCGGTGAAAATAGGTTTTCAATAGGAGTCCACAACAGCAGCAGAACAACGCTTAATTAACCCTGGATGTAAATTGCGCAAAAGAATTGAGCACCGGAAACCTACTAGCTTTGTTAGCGTGTTACAATTGTGTGTTTTCAAGCTTACACAACAAGAGAAAAAATTTGTAATTAACCTTCGTTGTGAAATTATGCTACAGGAAAATTATATTTTTTGGCGTGAAAAAACATTTCTTGAGTCAACAACAGCGCAGAACAACGCTTATATTAACCCCAGGAGTAACAAATTGCGCAAAGAATTGAGCAGCCGGAAACAACTACATTGTAGCGAGTTACAATTGTGTTGTTTTTCTACGCTACACAACAAGAAGAAAAAATTGTAATTAACGTCGCATTGTGAATTATGCTACATGAAAAATTGTATTTTTGGCGGTGAAAAAGACGGTCTAATTTATTGTCACCACGCACAAAAACAACATTAAAATAACCTCTGGATGTCAAATTGCGCAATAGAATAGAGCAGCAGAAACTACTGCTTAAGCGTGATACAATTGTGGTCGTGTATTCTACGCAACCAACAAGGAGGAAAAAATTGTAATTAACCTTCGTTTGTGAAGTTATGCTACAAGGAAAATTGGTATTTTTTGGCGGTGAAAAAGACGGTTTCATGGAGTCACAACCGCAGCAAAACAACGCTTAATTAACCCCAGATGTAAATTGGCGGCAAAAGAATGAGCACCAAAATGAAGTTGGTATTTTGTATTATAGAAAACCACAGTTTTTCTTTAATGAATCCAACAGGAAACTGGCTTAGATGCCCCTTGGATATTCAATGTGGCTGAGGAGCAATAGCCATTAACAGTATATTCACTTGACTTCAATCCACAATACACCAAAAAATCAGAATTAGAACATAAGATAAGCATCTCTGAGACAAGCTGAGACACCCCCACAAAAATCGCGTATAAAAAATCAGTTCTCAGTAACAATCAGCCGCGGCAAGCACCTTCCCCTGATCAGTAACAGTGGAGCGTATAGCTCCCTCGTCGCGTCCGGACTTAGTATAGTGCAGCGACGTCACAGAATCCCCGTCTCTGATGGGCTTTCATCTCTGCACATGTCCATCAGGCTATGCCTTCTTCCTCCCAGAGTGCTTTGCCCCATGTAGCGCCATGGCTCGCAGCCATTTTATCAATCAAAAGCACACTACGTTCATCCGAAGTACCCCAACATCGACTTCGTTCAAACCGAAGTTTTCCTGAAATTCTAAACAATTCCCTTTTCGTTTAGAATCGATTTGCCATCCTAATGGCAACGTTTCGGTTCTCATCAGAACCCTTTCTAAGAAAACAACAGTAAATTTTTTAAAAAGTAGTGCAGTGTTACATTTGAAAATTTTAGGAAAAAAAAAAAAAGTTGTCAGTTAATCTTTGCTCAAACGGGTTAAGAAAAAAGTAGTAATTTTGTTCCCTATACAAATAATCCTGTGGTTTAGGCCTTTAAATCTACGATTAAGCAGTGTATCCAGAATGTACGTAAAAATGACAATATGTTACAAAACCCCAAAAAATTTTGGTAATTAGGGAAGGCTTTTGTTTTGTTATCGAAGAGGAATTTTTTAAACCTTTAAACCTCGATAAGGGCGGGGGTTTGTTCTAATGGAAAAATTATGTATGTTAATGAAGTTATGGGGGACAATAGGTTTTTGAGGGTCTAAGCCCCTTTCCAGTGACCCGCCCCAAAGGGTTAGTTCAACATTCAAAATTGTTGATGATCTTTGATGCTAATATTTTTGATTAGGATTAAAAGAATTTCTGATAAGAAGACACCTGTTTTTCCCATTTTTTTTTTGTCTTCTAAAGGTAATAATCTTTTAAATCCCCCGGGGAACCCCCATGTCCAGGGGGGTTCTATTTTCTCCCCTATTGCTATTTTTTAGACAAAGTTTTGGGGGAATTTATCAACTTCAGCTAGATCTAGAAAAAGGAATACTGATTTTCTAAAAAAACCCCATGGGGGGTAGTTGAGGAAAACGATCTGTTAAAACAATTGTGTGGTCAATTTGATACGTAATTATCTCATAGGAGTTTAGCCAGTTTAGAAATTTTTTAGAACTTCAAAATTTTTTCCCGGAGCTATTTGGTTTTTTTGCCCCACTTTTTTTAAAATTTATATGAGTGAAAATTATTTTTTTTTTCGGCAAGTTTTTTTTTTACAATTTTTAAAAGGGAAAGGCCATGGGGGGCCCAAATTTGCGCCAATTATGCCAACATGTTTTATGGGTTGTTGGAAAAAGATAAATCTATGTGTCCCACCATCAGTATAATATCTATAGATGGTGGAGATACATAGATGACATTTTTGTCATTTGGAGAGGTACTTCTGAACAGTTGAGTGTTTTCTTAAATGTTTTTAATCAAATTGATGTTGATATTAAATTTACAATGGTTTCTTCATCTACAAATGTACAATTCCTAGATACAATGGTATATAAAAAAGGGGCCTTGGTTTTCGACCTCTTTAAAAGGAAAAGATAGGGAAAATCTTTTATCTTTTAATAGTTTTCCATCCTAGACTATGGTTTGGTCCTTTTCCTACAGTAGTTTTTGAGATAAAAAAAGGAAGTTTATGATCCGATTAGGCTTAACAAAGGCTACAGAAATGTAAAAAAAGTTTAGGAAAAGGGTTTTTAATTATTTATTTCCCCTCAAAATGAAAGGGTTTATTTTTAAAGATTGTTTTGTTAAGTGGTAGGGAGCAGGAGAAAATTAGTCCCCGTGTTACTTTTGTTTCTACATTTTCTCAAGTTTCCAATAGGATCAAAAATATAATTTATAAGGAATGGCATCTTTTACAGAAAAATTTTCCGAATATTCAAGAGTTTTCTTTACCGCCTAGAATGGCGTATAGGCGGAATAAAAATTTAAAAGATATTTTAGTATCAGCTGATGTTAACCCCTTACCGCCGGAGCCAGTTTTGGCCTCTCTGACAGAGGCCCATTTTTGAAGTCTGGTATGTGTCACTGTATGTGAGAATAACTTTTTGACATTTTTACCTATTCATGTTATTCATATATTGTTTTATAGTGACACATTGTGTTTTTAGATAGTAAGAAATTTTTGTCCAAAAAGTTTCCTTGTTTATTTGTGAAAAATATCAAAGAACATGAAAAATTTGAAAAATTTACCATTTTCAAACTTCAAAAATGTCTGTGTGTTAAGACAGATAGTTATTCCCCTCAAAATAGCTTATTTAAATAGCATCAACCATATGTCTACTGTAGGGTTGGCATCTTTTTTTTTTTTAAATGTCTTTTTTTTATTTACGTCAATAGGGGGCTCAGAAATGTAGTAGTTATTTTCAAGAAAATTTGCAATATACATTTTTTTAGGGACCAGTCCAGTTCTAACGTGATTTAAGATTGGCCTGTATGTTAGATACCCCCATAAATGACTTCATCTAAGAAACTACACCCCTTAAAAGTATTCAAAACAGCATTTAGGAAGTTTATTAACCCCTTAGGTGTTTCACAGGAATTAAAGCAAAGTGGAGGTGAAATTTCAAAATTTCACTTTTTTTGCAGATTTTAATTATTATTAGTGTTGAGCGATTACGTTGACCATCGACATCAGTCCCTTTGGGCGATAGTCGACTATCATCGACAGATAGTCCCATAGTGGGTGTTTGATTATGAGCGATGACCAATAAAGCTAAAGGGGGAACAAAAAACACCTTCATTTTTACACCCAACGGGTGGAGAAGCTGGAATTAAATCCACAAAGTCAAATGGATGTGCTACATTTTTTGGGAAAACATTTTGGGTTTTAAAGC
>JAODAL010052214.1:0-26135 GCA_025379985.1 Phyllomedusa bahiana
TCCATGTCATCAATTACACTCCTCATCTGATGAAGATGTGGGAGCATTAGCACTGGCCGGACCCAAATCCTCTTGCTCTTTGCACTGCATCGAACTAACTGGACCAACTTATTATATATTTGGGAGTCGGTCTATATTATGACGACTCTGACTCCTGCAAAATAGCCACCGACTCCGACTCCACGACTCCGACTCCACAGCCCTGATTGCAAGACTCTTCTGAGCTACATGTGAGTTGAGGATAACTACATCTAATAGAGGGTGTTGTGGAACTCTTCAGCTCTTTTCCCATAAGCCTTTACTTATTGCCATACTCAAACAATTCCCCCAAGCTCTAAATAATGACAGCTCTGATGACCACCATTTAGTGTAATTGGTATTACCCTCCTAAATATTAACCCCTTAAAGACACAGCCAGTTTTGGCCTTCCTGACAGCCATATTTTTTAAATCTGACATGCGTCACTTTATGTGAGAATAACTGTTTAATGCTTTTACCTATCCAAGTGATTCAGATTGTTTTCTCATGACACATTGTACTTTATGTTATTAAGAAATTTTGGTCCATACAATCCTTTGTTTGTTTGTAAAATATCAAAATTTCATGAAAATTTGGAAAAATTTATCATTTTCAAAGTTCTAAAATTTCTGCGTGCAAAACAGATAATTATTCACCACAAAATAGTTTATAACTAACATCAACCATATGTCCACTGTAGGTTGGCATCATTTTTTAAATGTCTTCTTTCTTTTTTTTTTTTTTTTTTAAACGACATTAGGGGGCTTAGAAATTTAGTAGTCATTTCTCACTTTTTCAAGAAAATTTGCAGTATACATTTTTTTTTTTTTTAAGGACCAGCCCAGTACTGATTTGGCTTTGAGGGGCCTGTATGGTAGATACCACCGTAAATGACTTCATCTAAGAAACTAGACCCCTTAAAGTATTTACAACAGTGTTTAGGAAGTTTGTTAACCCTTTAGGTATTTCACAGAAATTAAAGCGAGGTGGAGGTGAAATTTCAAAATTTCCCTTTTTTTTTGCAGATTTTCAAGTTTTATCCATTATTCACTGGAACATGGAAGATGTGACCAGGGAAATGCAATTTAATATTGAGTCCCCAGATTCTGCCATTTTCAGAGATATCCCATATGTGGCCCTAGTGCGCTATTTGGCTCAACCACAAGCGTCATAGTAAGAGGAGCATGTACTGGACTTTGGGGTTTCATTTTCCATACGATTTTATTTAGGCGCCATTACAGGTTTGAGGAAACACTAAGGTGCTAAAACTTAATAAAGTGCTAATACTCCTCTAAAAGACCGCATATTAGAAATGACACCCGCTAAGGAATATATCCCGGGGTGCAAGAAGTATATCGTCCCAACAGGTGTTTCACAAATTTTTTTTAGCATTAAGCTATTAAAATTTAAAATCTTTATTTTTTCCAACATTCTGCAATTTAAGCTTAATATGTTTCATTTTAACAGGAATCCTGGAAACAAAGCCCCCAAATTTCGGTACATAATTTCTTCCAAGTTCGGCAATACCCTATACGTGGGTGTAAACTGCTATTTTGTCACATGGCAGGGCGTACAAGAAAGGGAGTGCTATTTGGAACGCAGATTTTGGTGGGTGCCAGGTCTCATTTACATAGCCCCCAAAGTACCAGAACAAGTGAAACTTTCCAGAAGTTGCCCCATTTTAGATTCAACACCCCTCATGGATCTCATCTAGGGGTGTATTGTGCATTTTGGGCGCACGGGTGTTCCATAGTTTTTATTTTTTTTTAACACACACTTTATTAAGTATCTCTTCAATAGCATGAAAGTATAAAAGAGCAAGAAACATTTTACAATGCGACTCAAAATCGGTGTTACAGAGAGAATACCATTTTTACCGATTTAATAACATATAACATGTACTGTATATAACGATGCATGCATAGTCTTTTAGCAAACGGAAGAGGACAAGAAATGGCATGGCCAGAGTTCTGCTTTAGAAACTTCCAGTGTCCGTTATGTTAGAAGTGACTTGAACTCTGATCCCGTGGTAATCAAACATGACAAAAGCCTAAAATTGTTGGTCAAATAATGACGGGTGTGTACAAGAAAAAACAGTTACAAAAATAACAAGAAATAAACCTTGTATTCAAAACTAATACATAGGAGATTAGCCAGAAAACAGTGCTTTTAAACGAACCATATCGGTAAGCTCAATTATGTGTAAGTGCAATCCCATGTACAGGGATATGCAACCAAGCGGTGAATGCGGAGAATGCGCAGAGGGGGACGGAGGGGGGGGGGGGTTAGTATCCAAGGGGAC
This sequence comes from Phyllomedusa bahiana, assembly GCA_025379985.1. Lineage (NCBI taxonomy): Eukaryota > Metazoa > Chordata > Amphibia > Anura > Hylidae > Phyllomedusa > Phyllomedusa bahiana. The sequence continues at coordinate 2,321 of JAODAL010052214.1, forward strand.
GGGGGCCTTCTCCATCGTGGTTGGGTTTGTGGTAGGGCCTATGTCTCATCTAGGGCTGGCCAGTATGGATTGTCGGTTGTAATCTCCCTAATGATCCATCCATGGCTTCCATTAGAAACCAGCTGGTGAACTGGAATGCTTCCACCAATCTATTAATTTCGTGTGTGGAGTAGAATTTTTCCAAGAACAAGCTCCATTTTCTGAAGAATTGTTTTTGCAAATTTCTCCCTATGACGCACTGTATGGATTTGGTCAGCTATCGCGTATTTTTTAGTTTGCTCTATCACCATGGTGATTGTGGGTGTGTCTGGATCAATCCATTTAGTCAATCTGGGACATGTCCAGAGACCATGGTACAGGTTAGTCCTAGGCTCTGAGCACTTTGGGCAGGACGTGATCCCGTTTGGAAATCCCGGTGTGGGAGGAATGTCAAAAGCATAAGTGGCTGCGTGAGCTATCTTGAAATAAGTTTCTCTCCAAGACTCACTGATCACATGTTAGCGTATCATACTCCATCCCCTTACAAGTTCCACGTCTATATCGTCATAGTTTAACCAATGGCTCCACATCCAGAAGCATTCCCCCGCATTAAACCTGACATATTTGTCTCTGATGTTAGAATAAATGTCTGAAATGGACTTTCTTTGAGTTCCTGTCCCTACCAGCCCATCAAATTAATTTCTACTTCTTTCTCTCCGAATGTCTCGTAATCTAGCGGAGCAAAAAGATTTAATTTGTAAATACTGCATGACCGGGGGGCTAGGGATGTCATAATCTCTCCTGATTTCGTCAAATGATTTATACCTGTTTTCTGTTGGATGGAACAAATGTGATTTCGATATCCCTTTGGTTATCCAAGTTTCAAACCATCTGTGGTTTTTCCCCCATTGGGAACTCCAGGTGTTCCCAAATTGTCAAATATTTAGATATCTGGTGTGACAACCAGGGTGGATCAAAATCAATGTTTTTTAAAAAAAAAAATAAAAAAAAAAATCGGATTTTTATTTAAATCGGATTTGATTTAAATCGGATTTTTTTCAATAAACTGCTTTTTGAGGAAAATATTTCACCATCCAAAGGTTCTTCCATCACGAGATAAAGCTGAGTTGTTTAACTCAATAAAGGCTGTATATGTGTAACATTCACAATGCCATGCTCTTCCAGAGGTTTCTGTAGGATTAGTGGGCAGATTCTCTCCTATATTATCACAGACGCTCGCTTTACTTACGCAGTTCTCAAAACTGAATTCGACTTCGCAGAGGTCCCAGCCTCTTCTTCACAGCAAAAATGTTACAACATGAACAGAGTTGAGAAAAAGACCTTAATCCTATTGTTCTACAAACCTATGAATACAGAATCAACCCCTTCAGTGCCAAGTCCAAGAAGTTAGACAATATGTTTCTGATTGTTTGGAGTGGAATAGATCTGCACAACACAAGAAGAATATGAATCTAAGTGTGAGGAGGAGGAAGGGCAAGCAGACAAGAAAATGAAAGTGAAACTTTGAGCACAATACTGCAGCATAGCCACAGACAGACAAGTCTGGATCTGTTTGTGTGTACGATCTGAGGTTTATTACATTCTTTCCTTATAATGGCAGCAGGCCGTAAAAGAGACCCAGTTTGGGAATATTTTAATGAAGCTCCTTCGCCTATCGGTAAGGCAGGCATGCGTGCAAAATGCAAACGATGCAACAAAGAGATGCAAGGCCTGGTGGCGCGAATGAGGCAACATCATGAGAAGTGCGGTGATGAAGATGACCAAAGAAACACTTCTGAACAGGCAGGATCTTCAGGTTGGTAAACATTTTTATTGAATCCTATTTCTAAAGACTGAACTGTCATGTGTGAGAAAAATTATATTTCTTATTACTGCATGTTACTGTCATTTGGTACAGTTATGATGAAGAAAAACACATATTCCTTTTGGGGAGGGGCAGTGATGTGTTTGTGTACAATAAGCAGAAATTGTATAAACAATAAAATAACAGCATTAACTTTTTTTGTTTAGGGGAATTCATGGATTCTGGAAACTATCCACCTCCAAGATCACCATCATCCTGTTCTACAGTTTCAGAGTTATCCATCCAGGATAGTGCTTCATTAGCAGCAGCATCATCATCAGACACCCACAGCCACATATCACCATCACCCAAAAGGAAGAAAAAAACCTTTACCTCCTGGAACCACCATAGATAGGTTTGTGATAAGAACTAGCAGATTAGAAAAAGAGTTGATTGATGAAAAAATTGCCCAGTTTATTTATGCAACGAACTCTTCTTTCCGTCTGACTGAGAACCCACATTTCATTAATATGGTTCAGTCACTGAGACCAGGATACAGTCCACCCAGCAGAGCTGATGTTGCAGGGAAACTGCTGGATCAAGTGTATGACAGAGAAATGGAGCAATGTGCAACAGCTCTGGAGGGTAAAATTGTTAACCTAAGTATTGATGGGTGGAGTAATGTCCACAATGATCCTATTGTATGTGCTTGTATAACAACAGAAGAAGGTAAAGTCTTCCTTGCACAAACAACTGATACGTCAGGAAATGCACACACAGCAGAATACTTACAAGAAGTGGCAGTAAAAGCTATAACGACATGTGAACAAAAATTCAAATGTCTAGTACGCAGTTTGGTCACTGACAATGCTGCAAACGTATCCAAGATGAGAAGAGATTTAGAAGAGCAGGGAGGGAATACAAAGCTGCTAATAACATATGGTTGCAGTGCTCATTTGCTGCACCTCTTAGCCAAAGACTTAAGTGTTCCAGAAATAAAGGCTAATGTTGTTGAAATTGCTAAATACTTCCGTAATAATCATTTTGCTGCAGCAGCTCTGAAAAGGATGGGTGGAACCAAGCTACGCTCCCACAAGATGTTAGATGGAACTCTGTGGTGGACTGCTTTGAGCAGTATATCAAAAATGGCCTATTCTGATGACTCTTTGTGAAGAAAATAGAGATAAAATAGATGGCACTGTCACGGCCAAAATCCTCAACATTGGGCTTAAGAGAAATGTTGAACATATGCTGAGCTTCCTGAAACCCATCTCTCAAGCTTTAAACAAAATACAGAAAAATAGCTGTTTTATTGCGGATGCTGTTGAAATTTGGAAGGAACTGAGTGAACACTTAAAAAACAGAACTACACATGGACAGAATTAAATTACAAGCAATAAACAAACAATGGGACAAGCACTGACTCCAGCTCATTTTTTGGCAAATATTGTCAATATCCAATATCGGGTCAAAACCTAAGTGCTTGAGGAAGAGGAGTTAGCTATGACATGGGTATCCAAGCATCATCCATCTATAACGCCAACTATAATAAACTTCAGAGCTAAGGGGGAACCATTCAAGAAATATATGTTTGCTGAAGATATTTTAAGGAAGGTCACACCAGTAAACTGGTGGAAGTCACTTAAGCGCTTGGATTTAGAGACTGTTCAAGTAATGATTTCACTTTTAACAGCAGTAGCTTCTTCTGCAGGTGTTGAAAGAATATTCTCTTCCTTTGGACTCATTCATTCTAAATTGAGAAATCGGTTGGGACCCAATAAAGCAGGAAAGCTTGTTTTTCTTTTCCAGATTATGAATAGGAACAAAGAAGAAGATGATGATGATGAAGATGACGACAAGTGAGCTACAGAGGACAGCAGGGACAGTAGTATTTAAAGTTTTTCATGTGTCGGCTGGGCTGACAGTCTAAGTTTCTTAAAATAATAATATATATATTTTTATTTAGCCAAATTAGTTAACAAACATGGATGTTTGTTGTTAAGCAAATAACTTATGCTGTAATGTTGTTATTGTTTCAGCTGAATAAATCTATTTAAATTGTTATTAAGGTCAGGAATATTTTTCTCCTTCCTAAGTACAACAGAACAGTGGTGTCCAAATATGAATGATTAACCCATTAAACTGGGGAGAAAAAAGTAATATAAAAAGTGATCCTAAATATCTTCATCTACTTGCATGTTAAAATAGCAAGAACTAGTTTAGGTAGAAACTTTGATTTAAATCACTGATTTAAATCAAGCCTTACTGACTAGTGATTTAAATCGTGATTTAAATCCGTTAGATTTAAATCAAATCCACACTGGTGACAACTTAAATCGTTTTCTTACTTCTCTCCAAGCGACTATGGTATCTCTAATGAGAATTGAGTGCTTCGCCATAGCATTAGTACAGACTTGACGCGTGTGTAACAAGCTAGTTAATTTTTTCTCCCGCTAGACTCTCCTCCAATGCCCAATCAGAGTAGTAATTTGTTTTGTGGATCCAATCCAAGACATGCCTGGTTAGACATGCTATACTGTAGCTCCTTAAATTGGGCAGATTTAGTCCCATTTCCGTCTTACGGGCTTGTAACTTTACCAAGGCTATCCTCGCCCTTTTCCCCCTCCACAGAAGGTTTGAGACCGATTTATTGAATGCTTTTATATCTTCATGTCTGATTAAAATAGGTATGGTCTGAAGAGGGTATAGGAGACATGCAAATGATATCATTTTAATTAAATGTACTCTCCCCAAGAGAGATAAGGGTAGGTCAGGCCAATTACGAAGTTCAGACTTGATCTTTTCAAAGAGTGGAGGGTAGTTTAGTTTATATATAGATGCAGGGGTTTGTCCAATTCTAATACCCAGGTACTTGATGCTCTCTCTCGCTACCTTGATACCTGTTGCCTTGACTGCTGCTGTTTCCATGGGCGATCCAGTACCCAGCCACAATAGCTCACATTTATCCCTGTTAATGTAATAGCCAGAGAAGGATCCAAAATGTCCCAGTAACTCCAGGACTTTACTTAGCTGGGTTCCTGGCGAGCCCATAAAAAGAAGAATGCCGTCTGCGAAGGCCGTCAACTTCAATTCCTTTTTTCCTATCTGAATACCTTTGTATATTTGTGACTGTTCCAGTGTGTGCAGCAGGGGCTCTAAATTCAGATTAAATAGCAAGGGAGATAGAGGGCAGCTTTGCCTCGTGCCTCTCTCTAAATCGAAGGTGTCCGACCTGAAGCCCGGGGTATATATTGCCGCTCTTGGGTTTCTGTATAGTGAGAAGATGCAATGACGGAATTCCCCTTGGAACCAAACTTGTCCATTACCATTTCCAGCCAGCACCACCTTACGGAATCAAAAGATTTTTCAGTGTCTAATGACACTAGAGCTGTGGCTGGCTTACCACCCCCCCCCCCCCCTTGTTGCTGCGTGTGCGTCCAATGCCCCGATTACTTTCCTAATATTCGTTGTCACATCCCTGCCCTTTACGAACCCAACATGTGATTGGCCTAATAATTTTTGGAGGACAACTGCCAGCCTCTTAGCCATTATCTTAGAGACTATTTTTAGATCTTGGTTGATCAGTGATATTGGCCTATAGGATTCCACTTTTCGTCAATTTTCCCCGGCTTTTTTGGGAACCTTTAAAGTATGTAGGTTTGCCTCGTGCGGGGTTTCGGCTCCAACAACCTTTGTATAATTTTGCCAAAGTTGGGGCTACCTGTTTTGTAGGATTTTGGGAATCCGCCGGATATCCCCTCGGCTGGGCTTTTCCCTTTTTCCCCCGGGTTTAATGTGGTTGAACGTCCCCCGGGTGTTTTTAGCGTTTAGAATTTCTTTTGATTTCTGAAAATTTTTTGGGAGCCGACATTATTAAAAACTCTGCCCCTCTATCGGTTTTAAAATTTTTCCCGGTTCTGGTTAGAATTTTTAGTAATTCCAAAAAGGGTGTTGTTGGGCTCGGTGGGTTGGGGATATCCTTTTTGTCTTGGGAAGTGATTCCCCTTTTCCCCCTTGACTTTGGCCAAACCCCGCTAAGGTTTTGCAGATTTATTTCAAATCGGAGGGCGCTTCAAAATTTTTTCCCGTCATTTTTCCTTCCCTTTTCCCGCCAAAAATTCAAACATTCCCCTTGCTTTGACCTAAATTTTTTGTTTGGGGAGGCATCTTAGGAATGTTTTATACGGTTTCGAAGAGCCTGTACTTAAATCTATATTTTTTTGAGAACTTTCTTTTGGTCAGATGATATTAAAGGCCTCAATTCCCTTGGCGTCTCCAAACACTCGGTAGGCAAGACTTTATTTGTAGCATTTCGCCATCGTGGGGAGGAACGCGTCTCACAACTATTGTAATTTATTGGCCAATTTCAGCTTACCTGGTTTCTTGTAGATTTTGCTAGGGGGGGTCGGTAAAATTACAATGATAATTTTATATAGCTTTTTATGTTCTATTACTTTTACACAATAGAAATGTGTTTAGAAAAAACTGCGCTTTTATGTCATCATAGTCTGAGAGCCATAACTTTTTTATTTTGCGGTGTACGGAGCGGTGTAGGAGCATGTTTTTTGCGGGATGAGTTGACGTTTTTATTGGTAACATTATGGTGTTCATATGATGCTTTGATCACTCTTTATTAAGGTTTTTGTGAAGCATTTTGAACAACATACAGCAATCGTGGTAGTGTTTCTTATTTTTATTTTTTACAGCCATCACTGTGCGGTATAAATGACCTGCTAGATTTAATCAGCAGGTGGATACGATTACAGCGATACCCAAGTGGTAAATTTTTTTTTGTTTTACTGCTAAAACACTTTTATTTAAACAGGAAAACACGTTTTTGCATCACCATAGTCTGAGAGCCATAAGCTTTTTATTTTTCTGTGTACGAAGATGAGTAAAGGCTTGTTTTTTGCGGGAGGATTTGACAATTTATTGGTATAATATTTTTGGGGGACAAAGCTTTTTGATCACTTTTAAATCCATTTTCTGGAAGGCAGGATAAAGAAAATACTGCAATCCTAGTAGCGTTTTTTATTTTTAATGGCACTCACCGTGCAGTATCCATGAGAAGTCCGTTTTGTTCTGTGGGTCGATATGATTACAAAAAAAAATTAAATATTGTTTTTATTGTGTAAAACAATATTTATGCATCGCTGTCTTCTGATAGCCATAACTTTTTTATTTTTCCGTATACAGAGACGTGTAAGGGCTTTTTTTTGCAGGATGGACCGACGTTTTAATTTGCATCACTTTGGTGTTTATGATCGCTTTTTATTCCATTGTATATGCTGCGGGATGAACAAAAATCGCAATTCAATTCAACCTGCAATAGGCTTTAGTGTGGTTGCATAAGCGCACATCACACAATTACTCCACCTTTGGTTATGGGCTTAAAGCAACTGCATGTGTAACAATGATGAATGCTAGTTGACTGAGCACCTCATATGACAAACCTATGGAGATCGATCAATTTAGCGTCTGACTGCCTGCACAGCACCTTTCTGAAGATACATATCATAGAGGTGCTTTCAGGGCGTTACTATTAGTGTTTCTAGCAAATGAAGCGCTGAGTAAAAGCAATAAAACAAGTAGGCGGGCATTTCAGGTCGGTAAAACGTCTATCTGTGCCATGAAAACAACGTCTGAATGATCTTAACAAAAGAGGCTACTCCACATAATGTGGCAATTACAATAAGGATATGAGCAGTTATTTACTGATGGTCTATATATAGTCACTGATGAACAGCTTGACTGGGCTTAGCAGCCTAAAAACAAAAATGACCCATTTAATCTGACAAATGGCAAGAACGTAACATTAAAATAAACATTTTTTTAAAGAGCTGCACGACATCATTTAAGTGGGCTTTCAATTTTTTTAATGATATTTCCTGCTGAGATATTAATAGGAAATACAGCGGCCCGTGCTCTCTACGGAGATTTACGAAAAACCCTAAATTTACATTGGAAGATCCCAGCACATGGATGTTGGCTGTCATGTGGCGGTTCCAATCATAAAAGCAGAAGGACACTTATAAGCATTTGCAAGGTTTATTACTTGGGTGAACATGGACTCAAAGTCACGGAAGGAAACTGCAAAATAATCTGATATTCTGAGAACATTTGAAAATGATTGTTATCTGTTCAACGACAAGGCAATGGCAGTAAAACCTGTTGAAATATATATACAAGTGCGTCATCGAAAAAATACAAAAGTTACAACTGTTGAAACGCAAGTAGGCAAAAATTAAAAAAATGTTCTGGTCTATAACTACTTTTCAGGTGTTCGGCTTAAGGAGTAAAAGGGGATTTATCGCTTCATCAGTTCTTCTGTTTCATTGTACTTTGTTTCTTAGCTCCTCAAATCCAGGGGCGTGTCTCCCCCCCTTCACTATTCATGCTCGCTCCCGAGTCAGTGTGTTTGTTTGAGATCAGTGGGAGGGGATAGCATATCCCTGCTCTTCCCCTTCCACTCTGTCTGAGTCCACATGTCACTGTATTGTTCCTCTCCCTATGCAGTCTTATTTTGTAAGAGCTGTTTGTTTACATATCACAGCCCTACATTCAGTCTAGACAATCTTCTATGAACTCAGAGCACTGATCTCTCCTCCTTTCACAGCTGGAGGTTTGTTACAGTTAAATCCAGTCTTCTATGAACTCATCCAGAGCAGCACAGATCTGTCTCCTTTCTATGTTCACACGCAGCAGCATTAGGCACCGAGCACAATTCTGCTGTTTTCTGATTGTAGAAGCAGCTGCAGGGTTACTGTGCAGCTACTGGCTGTGCAGAGTGAAATGTTGCTGGACCCTTATTCTGAGTGAGAGAGGCAGGAATGCACGCTCCCGTAAATACGACCGGGGCCAGACAGAATGTAAATTAGTAGAGTCATCAGCCAATGAAATGAAAGGAGGTGGAACCCAACTGACACTGTGGAACAGTGTTTACACAAAATGAAGATAAGGCAGACTATGAAAACAAGAAAGCTTTGCAAATGACATCCAATTGCAAAGTTGCTTGTTTTCACTGTCCCCTTATTCTGAAGACCATTTAATGTAATGATAAAAGCCTTTTAACCCCTTCCCGACATTGGACGTATGCATATGCCCTAGCGGGAAGTGACTTCCCGCAAATGGATGTATGCATACGTCCTAGAGATCGTGCGGGCGAGCCGCACACGATTGTGACATGGGACCAGCGGTAAATTACCGCTGGCTTCGTGTCGCATCACCCCGGCCAGAGTGAGCTCCGGCCGCGGGTGTTTAACCCCTTAACTCTGACGATCAATTAAGATCGGAACTAAGTCGCAGGCAGGAGGAGGGAGCCCCTCCTGCCTGCTTCAGTCACGCTACTGCACGAGAGTGTAGCAACGATCTCCTACCAGCCGGCTCCGGGAACTGAAGATCACTTCCCGGAGCTGTCTGTAACGTCACGATGCCCACAATGCATTGTGGGCATCGTGACTGACAGTTGTCATGGAGACCAGTGCATAGCAACAATGCTGGCCTGCCTTCTAACAGCAATCTTCAGAAGATCTGAAGACTGATGTTATAAATCCCCTATGGAGAAAAGTAAAAAAAAAAAAAGTGTAAAAAAAAAAAATAAAAAAGTAAAAAAAAGTAAAAAAATAAAACACAAACACAAAAAATAAAATAAAAACAAGTACACCGCCCTTTTCGCCTTTACAAACGATAATCGCCCCAAAAAAGATAAAAAATAAAGTACCCATATTTGGTATCGCCGCGTGCGTAACAACCAGTCCTATAAATGTGTCATATTAATTAACCCGTACGGTGAACGCTGTTAAAAAAAAAAAAAAAATCAAAGAATTGCGATTTTTGTTCATCCCACAGGACATAAAATGGAATAAAAAGCGATCAAAAACTCATATAAAACGCCATATTTGTACCAATTAAAATGTCCGTTCATCTCGCAAAAAAAAGTCCTTACACCTCTCTGTATACGGAAAAATAAAAAGTTATGGCTCTCAGAAGACAGTGATGCATAAAAATAGATTTACACAATAAAAACACTTTTTTTTTTTTTTTTTTTTTTTAAAGTGCTTCAACATAAAAAAAAAACTATATAAATTGGTTATCGCCGTAATCGTACTGACCCCCAGAGTAAAGCTAACTTGTCATGGATAATGCCCAGGGGACCCGCTGTTAAAAATAAAAAAAAAACCACTCCTAGGATTGCAGTATTTTCGTCACCCTGCCTTCCAAAAAACGGATTTAAAACTGATCAAAAAGGCTTGTCCCCAAAAAATTATACCAATAAAAACGTCAACTCATCCTGCAAAAAACAAGCCCCTACACAGCTCCGTACACAGAAAAATTTAAAAAGTTATGGCTCTCAGACTGCGACGATGCAAAAACGTGTTTTCCTTTTTGAATAAAAGTGTTTTTATTGTGTAAAAGCAGTAAAACATGAAAAAAAATATACAAATTTGGTATCACTGTAATCATATCGACCTGCTGAGTACAGCTAGAATGTCATTTATACCGCACGGTGACCGCTGTAAAAAGTTTAAATAAAAAACACTACCAGGAATGTTGTATTTTGTTCAAAATGCCTCACAAAAACCTTAATAAAAAGTGATCAAAGCGTCATATGAAAGCCATAATGGTACTAATAAAAACATCAACTCATCCCAAAAAAAGCAAGCTCATAATCAGCTCCGTATACAGAAAAATAAAGCTATGGTTGTCAGAATAGAACATAAAAACGCAATTTTTTATAGACCCTATTTCTATTGTGTAAAAGTATAAAACAAAAAAATAACAATATAAAATTTATATCATTGTAATTGTACCGACCCCCATAGTAAAGTTATCCTGTTATTTACCCCGTACGGCGAACATTGTAAGAATGAAGCCCAAAAAACAATGGCGGAACTTAGTTTTTTCCCCCCATTTTCATAGCCCAATACTGAAAAAAACTATGGAACACCTGTGTGCCCAAAATGCACAGTACATCTCTAGATGAGATCCATTAGGGGTGTTGAATCCAAAATGGGGGGACTTCTAGAAGGTTTAACCAGTTCTGGTACTTTAGGGGCTTTGCAAATGCGACAAGGCCCCACCAAAATCTGTGTTCCAAAAGCCAAATAGAGCTCCCTCCCTTGTACCCCCTGCCATGCGCCCAAACAGCAGTTTACACCCACATTTAGGGTATGCCAACTTGGAAGAAATTGCGTGACAAAATTTTGGGTGCTTTTTTTTCCATATTCCTTGTAAAAATGAAACATTTCCAGCTAAAATTGCAGTTTGTTGGAAAAAAATAACATTTTTCATTTTCACAGCTTAACACGAAAATAAATTGTGAAACACCTGTGGGGTCGATATACTCCCTGCACCCCTAGATATATTCCTTAAGGGGTGTAGTTTCCAATATGGGGTCTTTTTAGGGGCGTTTATTAAATTATAGCACCTTAGGGCGTCTGCAAATAAAATCGTAATGAAAATGGGACCCCAGAGTCCAGTAGGTGCTCCTCCTGTTCTGGGGCTTGTGGTTGAGCCAAATCGCGCACTAGGCTCACATATGGGATATCTCTGAAAATGGCACAATCTGGGGAATCAATATTAAGTTGCATTTCCCTGATCCCCATCACCGGGTTCTTGTGAATAATGGATAAAAAATTGAAAATCTGCAAAAAATGAAATTTTGAAATTTCACTTCCACTTTGCTTTAATTCCTGTGAAACACCTAATGGGTTAATAATCTTCCTAAATGCCGTTTTGAATACTTCTTAGATGAAGTCATTTATGGGGGTATCTAACATAGAGGTCAATCAAAATCATGTAAGAACTGGACTGGTCCTTAAAAAAAATGTATATAGCAAATTTTCTAATTTTTCTGAAAATTTGAGAATTACTACTAAATTTCTAAGCCCCCTAATGACGTAAATAAAAAAAGACATTTAAAAAAAAAAAAAAAAAAAAAAAAAATATGCCAACCTACATTAGACATATGGTTGATGCTAGTTATAAGTTATTTTGAGTGGAATAACTATCTGTCTTACACACAGAAATTTTTGAAGTCTGACAATGGTAAATTATTAAAATTTTTCACGATTCTTTAATATTTTTCACAAATAAACAAGGACTTTCTGGACCAAAATTTCTTTCTTAAAGCACAATGTGTCACGAGAAAACAATCTCTGAATCACACGGATAGGTTAAAGTGTCAAAAAGTTATTCTCACGTACAGTGACATGCCAGATTTAAAAAATGGGGCTCTGTCAGAGGCCAAAACTGGCTCCGGCGTTAAGGGATTAAGGCTAGGGCAGGGGGAAGGGCTTGCAGCAATGTACAGTACGAGCAATTGGGGGAGAGGGAAGGTAATGAGCAAACCATAAGTCAGCAAAAACACATGTGCAGGACAGGCCTGCTTACAGAGGATCCTCACTACAGGCTTTTGCATTCATCTGAGATTTTTCACTAGCTTAGATTTTCAAATCCAGGGGCGTGACATTATCACGCCCCCTCACCGTTCCTGCTCCCTTCAGGGTCCTCTTCATTCTGTGTGGGCAGTGGGAGGGAGTGTATGTCACAGCTCTGCAGACCTTCTGCAATGGTCAGTTCTCATGTTTGCAGAGCGGTCACCTCCCTCCACAAGCTCCTTGTAACCAGAACACTTGCATTGCTGTAAACGATTATAAATAGAGCCTGAAGTAATGAAACAAATGTGAGAAATGCACTCTGCTCCCCCCTCTCATCAGGCAGAGTGTATAAGCATGTGTTATATGGGTGGGGGAGCAGAGTGAATAAGGCTATGTTATATAGGTGAGGGCAGCAGAGTGTATAAGGGGGTGTTATATGCCCGACCCCAGGCTTCAGATTTAGTTCTAGACACCTACAGATTAGCCAATAACTGCTATACTAAATTATTTAGCTAATACAAACCATCGTGGACATTGTATGGACACATGAACGGGGCTGCACAATCGCAGCATGGGACCAATTGTATATTGCAGCTGTCCCCAAGCTTTGTCATCTGTGGCCGGATTGCCTCCTATCTGAGGCAATCAATCGCGATCGTGGCAGCGGAGGGAAAGAAAGAGGGAGCGAGTTCCCTCTGTCTCCATCGGCACTGCTGTGACGTAGTCGCGGCTGCCGATGGCTTCCCTAGCGTCCTTGGACCTAAAAAGGCTCTCAGCGCCTGTACTCATAGCTGCGTGAAAAAAAAAGAAAAATACAGAAAAAGAAATTAAAAACACATACACTGCCCTTTTCACCTTTATAAATGCCAGTCGCCCCAAAAAAGATAAAAAACAAAAAAAATTATTCATATTTTGGTTTTGCCAGATGCGTAACAACCAAGCCTGTAAGCCACAATATTTAACACGCACAATAAACGCGAAAAAAAGTCACAGAATTGCGATTTTTGTTTATCCCATACCAATCAAAACATCAGTTAATCCTGCAAAGAAAAAACCTTACTCAGCCATGTATATGGAAAAATAAAAAAAGTTATGGCTCTCAGACTATGGTGATGAAAACACACTTTTTCCTTACTGTTTTTATTGTGTAAAAGCAGTAAAACATAAAAAAAATACAAATTGGGCATCGCTATAATCTTATTGATCTGCTGAGTAAAGCTAGCATGTCATTTATACCGCAAAAACAAGCCCTTAATCAGCTCCATAAACAGAAAAATAAGTTATGGCTCTCTGACTATGACGACATAAAAACACCATTTCTTTTTAAATGCAGTTTTATTGTGTAAAACTTATAAATCATTATAAAAGCTATATAAAATGTATATCACTGTGATTGTACCGACCCCCATAGTAAAGTTATCATGTCATTTATACTGCATGGCAAACGCTGTAAAAATGAAGCCGATAAAGCAATGATGGAACTGCATTTTTTTCCCCCCATTTTCATGGCCCAAGGCAAAAAAAAAAAATTTGGAACACCTGTGTACCCAGAGATGGGGTGAGTTCTGGAAGGTTTCACTGGTTCTGATACTTTGGGGGCTTTGCAAATGCGACATAGCACCCACCAAAATCTGCCTTCCAAAAGCCAAACAGCGCTTACTCCCTTGTACACCCTGCAATGCGCCCAAACAGCGGTTTACACCCATATATAGGGTATTGCCGAACTTGAAAGAAATTATGTAACTAATTTGGGGTGTTTTTTTTATAGGGTTCTTCTTGTGAAAATGAAACATTTAAGCTAAAATTGCAGATTACAGGAAAACATTTTTTTTTCATTTTCACAGCCTAACACTAAAAAAATTGTGAAATACCTGTGGGGTCAATACACTCACTATACCCCTAGGTTCCTTAAGGGGTCTAGTTTCCAATATGGGCTCTCTTTAAAGGTGTTTAAGTCTTACCACCTTAGGGCATCCACAAACCTGTTATGGCGGCTAAAGAAAGTAGTAATGAAAATGAGACCCCAGAGTCCAGTAAGTGCTCCTCCTATTCTGAAGCTTGTGGTTGAGTTTTAACAGTACAGATCTCTCTAAAAACAGCAGAATTAGAGGAATTAATATTAAGTTGCATTTCCCTGGTCACATCTACTGTGTTCCAGTGAATAATGGATAAAAGTGTAAAATCTGAAGAGGGAAAAAAAAAGTGAAATTTTGAAATTTCACCTCCACTTTGCTTTAATTTCTGTGAAACACTTAATGGGGTTATCTCACTATATCGATTCATCTTACCTCAGTCCTGTTTTATTGGTTTCATTTTGAATTCAGGGGCGTTTACTGGCTTCTATTAGGCTGCAGTAGAAGCCAGGTCTGTAGCTATAGCAACCTGAGTAGCTGATGCAGCCCATACAAGAGGGGATATCTAGGAATAGGTAGGATACTGTTAATGAACAAATATTGCAAAGTGACTTGTTTTTGCCAGATCTTTAACATAAAAAGCAATCCTTGTAGTGAGACAACCCCTTTGATGGGATAACAAACTTCCTTAACACTGTTTTGAATACTTTAAGAAGTGTAGTTTCTTTGATGGAGTCATTTATGGTGGGTGTCATTTATGGGGGTGCACCTCAAAGTCACGTCAGAACTCGACTGGTCCTTAAAAAAAAAACAAAAAAAAAACCTATGCTGCAAATTTTCTTGAACAAGTGAAAAATTACTATTAAATTTCTAAGGCTCCTAATGTCGTAAAAATAGACATTAAAAAAAAAAAATTCGAACCTACAGTAGAGATATGGTAGATAAAAAAAGGTTTACATGCCAATAAATATATATTGGTGTTTAAAACACTTTTTTCACCTATACATGTACATATATAACATACATGCACATATCCATCTCCTCCTCCTCCTTTAACGCTTCTCTTAGAGCAGACAAGTTTTTCTGGTTAGGGCCCCCCTCCCCGTCTCTCATGGCTCTAAGCCGCCGTCCGTCATTCACTCCGACCATAGGGAGTCATAGTACTGCAAGATGTCATGAACACCATTTTATCATGATGCTTTAATAAATATGAAGCTGTAAACAATGGAGATTTTTCAGCACTGGACTCAAGAATCTTCAGCAAATAGTGAGTCACCCCCAGAGTCTTAGCTCTAGTAACAAATTTTGAAAGCTTCTCATTTAGCGAAGTAAATACCTTTTAGAGCTCTGCAGCCTGAGTACTACACTTTATTAATCTCTTGCACTTGTCGTTCGTGTAACAGGAAATGCTAGGAACAGCAGAGAAGCTGATATGTCAACCTTTGCTATAGATCCACCCACAGCCTGAACAAGATGTGCAATTCTAAAGCTGGCTGTAAAACTGCATGGTGAGAAAACTCACCCGGCCCTGATGGAACTATGGAGTTGCTTTCTGTAATGCTTTACAAAGCTAGAGAACACTTGTCAACGGTCAACCTGGTGACTTCACTCCTTCCTGTGTCCACTTAGTAGGATGGGAGCTTACCAAGAGAAACTTGAACCCTTTGAGTTACTGGGAGATCGGAGTAGTCTTGTGAGTTTCTGTCAGGTTTGCAGAGACATTGTTATCTTTGTACATAAATACACAGATAAATAGCTCAAATTGGCATTATGCAAGTTTTTCGCCCTCACAAGGAGTTTCATCTCATGACAGATACAGATGGGAATCCCCCATCACCTTCCAATGCAGTGCTTTTTTTTTAGGGTTTGTTGACTCTGGGATGACTTGTATTTTATCATGATGCCATGCTGAATGAGGTTTTGCTAAACATTAAAACATTTTCTTTGTGTGTGTTGTATTTATGGAGTTCACTTTGGGAGATAAATGAGATGATTTTGTAACTGTTCAGACTTTTGCTTATACAAACACAGACATCAGTCACATTTTGAGTACAATGCATGGCGATGCATACTCTTAAAAACTTTCTTGAGCTGTTGATAAAAGAAAATATGAATTTGAATCCAAAAGAAGCATTTTATTGGATTATATTTAACAGCTCTTGTTGAATATTGTAAGAACCAAAGAATCCCTGGAGGTTTTTGTTCACAGCTCAAACCGAATATGTTCTCACAAGATGTAGATTTTTTGGGTAAGATACGAACAGATTTCCAACAAATTTGCATTTGATAGGATGTAATTAAATATTAAATTTTTACAGAGACCTGGGGTGACATGCATAAAATTTTACAGTAACACGCCAGATTTCATGCGCATTATACTGGCATAGAATGCGACTGAGTTAAGAACATGCTTTACAGTTAAAGCTCAGGTAAACCATTTTGAAAGTGGCATACCTGTTCCAGCTGTAATGCACCTATAAAAGCCGTAGCAAAGCTATAAATATGTAGCTTCGTACGGTTCTAGTGCGCCCTGC
This sequence comes from Phyllomedusa bahiana, assembly GCA_025379985.1. NCBI lineage: Eukaryota > Metazoa > Chordata > Amphibia > Anura > Hylidae > Phyllomedusa > Phyllomedusa bahiana. The sequence goes on from JAODAL010052214.1 coordinate 18,870, forward strand.
CTCCCACACGCCACCGAGACTAGGTGCATTACAAAGCACCGCAGGTGCTATGTAATGCGCCCAGGAGTGGCATGCGGGAGATTTAAAAATGTATGAACAGAGCTGCGCCTGATATCGGGCTGAAAAGACGCCAGGTAGCTGGCACAGCCCTGTTCATACATGTCGCCCCTGATGTCTATATGTGAGAAGGTTGTGGGACTTGAGATGACTTTAAAATCTTTGTTACCAGCTGATGATTTTTCAAAATTGTTTCAGAAACAATAGTCCTTTCCTAAATACATATCATACAGAGTTGGAGGAAAATAAACACTGGACTTGCAGGACTATCAAACTGGAAACGTGTATAATCAGAACTCAGAAAAATCTATTGGGAAGCGATCTAAATGGAATAAAATTGATGATGTGGATACACAATGGAATAATGATTCTGAAGGTTTTTTTTTAGGACAAGGCAACGAGAATGACAAGACAAAAAACCTACCAGACATGGAGGAAGAAAACACAACAGGGAACGCAAAAAAAAAAAAAAGTTGTTGTTTTAGCCTCATAATGTAAAAATGTGAACAGTATGAGGACCGGGTGATTCAGGGATCAAACACCTGCTGGGAATTTTGCCATTCAGCTTCTTGTTAGGCTATGTTCACAAATACAAGCGAAATGCGCCCTAGTCATTACAGTAATCCACAATTCTCATAGAGAACTATGGATTACGCCTCTTCTCCCTGTTCGTACAATACACCGCGCGGGGAGATAAGTGACATGTCAATTACTAACGGCGAATATGCGCCGCTAGTAATGAATGTCTATGGGGCCTTCCTTACGCTCCGCAATTATGCCGTGTGAACTCAGCCTTAGAGATCAGCAAGTTGTACAAAACGTACTGAAGCAATGAACAGTTAGACGTGCATTCTACAGTTAAGAGATGGTCTCATTTACTGCATTTAAAGAAATATTACGTTCATCCTGAAATTTCAACCAGAAGCCAAATATCCCTAACTATCTGTGAGTAGTGCGTGTGTATATATCTATATATCTATCGCTCGATTGATAGCTAGTTTCTTGACAGGTGCCGATAATTTAAGAGTTGACTGTTTAGGTGCTAAGTGATCTTCAGCTTTCAGGATCAGGGCACACAGAGTACATGCCATGCACCTACCTTGCTGATTTCTGCAGCCTGTTTTAAGATGCTTTCTTTCAGGTCTTTAGCTCGCCTTTTGTGGAATGAATTACTCTGGCTTTGTATCACGAATACAATTTCACCCAGTTCTATAAAATAAAAAGGAAGGATCATTTACAAATAAAGCAGAAAATTACTAAAACTGTTCTACAGCAAAAAGAAATAGCTGTGTTTTATATTCAGGAGAAAATGCTCAGACTGTAATTCTCCAATGTTATAAAAGCAAATTGCTAAAACTTAATGGTCGGTCAGTGCGAATGACCTTTACTGCTTATAGTGGTTGGACAGGGTCAGCTGCACAGTCTTAACAAAATCACAGTTTGTGAAAAATAGCAAAAGTACCACTAATGTTATATGAAAGGATCCATTAGAGACACAAATGTTATCTTACTCTACAGGACAATAACCAATGCAATACTGCCATCTACAGCCTGCAAATGTGTACTGCATCTTCACGTCTTCTACAAATAGACCACAGGGTTCTCCATAACTGCACAAAGAATTAAACTCTGTGCAGTTTTTAGTCCCCATTTTCACTAAAATTACCATTAATGTCTAGGACCCTAACCAAACAGGCTGAATTATTTCTCTGAATCTGGCTTATGCATGACAAGCTTTATACAGTGATAGAACTGGGTTCACACTGCATTATTTTCCTTTGCTTTGCATGTACATTGGGAAAGCTCCTGACAAGTCGAAATGTCTCCACAGGGGTTTAATATGTACACGGAGGCCATAAGAGTGTCCTTATGGTCTCTGCCTGAGAGACACTATTTTAGCCTGTAATGACATGTTTAATAAATACTTCATGATAAAGCTTACAATGGATCCGTCAAAAGGATCGCATGTTAGTCGGTGACTCACATTTTTTTGTTACACTAACATTAAGCCCGCCAAGGGGATATGAATATGCAATTGCTTGTACTATGTGCTGGATACTTACCCTGTACTATGGCAGGGTATAATAGGAGGACAATCATGGCAGAACTGAAGGCCTCATTAGGCCCTCAGCAATGATGACAAAATCGGGAGAGACGATCAGGGGGGCCTGCAATCCTTTCCCCTAACACTTAATGCCGTGGATCAGGACTGCACTTTGAAGAAGTTAAAAGGCAAAGATCGAAGACCCCATTTAAAGAAAAGGGTGCCAGTTCCCTTAACATAGAACCACTGCATAGTAGCAAAACCCGTGAGTCCCAATTTACTTCTATAGCGCCCAGGGTGTCAGGTATACAAGGTGCCTGGGGGTTAATGGATCATTTGCTGGATCTCACTTCCCCCCCCCCCACTCTCCTGTTTAGGGGTTAAGTTATAAATTTGTGCTTTAAATAATTTGCCCTGCTCCCCCCATCGGTCTTTGCCCATTTTCCCACTTAAAAAATTTTTCGCTATAACCCCTACTCCCCCATTTTTTTTTAAAAAGGAACTGAAAAGGGAAGTTAACTATTAATTACTTAGGTCATTGTTCCGGTTATTGATTCCCCAAAGGGGCTTCCATTAAGTGCCTTCCGGATTGTCCATTAGAATTTAAAAATAACCAGGAAATTCCCCAAAAGGAAAACAAAGTTGTAAGTTTATAGCCATAAAAAATCCATTCTAGAAAACCACATCATCCCCTCCCTTTTAAAAACTTTGTTTTCTCCAAACCCCAACCTGGCAAACGCCCCATTCCCCCCGCTTCCACCCTACACCTTTCCCACTCCCCCTTTTCCATCATAAAACCTCCCCACAAAACCACACCCCCTTTTGCTCTTTTCCCCACACACCCCTTCTCACACTCTCCCGGGTCTCCTCGCTGGGGGGGAAAATTCTCCCAATCCGGGCCCTCAGCGCATCCCCATTTTTAATTTCGCCTGCCTTTTACAACCAAGAAGCAAAACTCCCATAACCCCTTAAATCAAACCCTTTCCCCTCCCCCGCTAACCTATCCCCATGTCTGGAGCTTTTGGGAATGACGCTCTTTGCAAAAAAAAGCTTCCCTTCCCCCATGACCTTTTTCTCAACAACCTTCCCCCTTTTGGCAAACAGAAACCTGGCTGCACCCCTCTGACCAACTCCCCCTCTGCACTTTTTAGGGGGTTCGTTTCCCAACCCCCCCCTGGAAGAAACATGGCCCGGGGTTTGCCGGCCCTTTGGTTCTTCTTCCTGCTCTTTGGGGGCCACTTCCACCACAATTCCCAAAACCCCCCCCCCCTTCGAGTGCACCCGATAAGATTACCCCCCTCCCCCCCAGGACCCCGGCCCTGCCACCCTTCCCTCCCACTTCACCTTCCGGCTCGTTCACTTTTTTCCACGACCCCCCATTTTCTGGGGTTTCAAATCCCAACGACCACCCCCCCCTCAAAAACCCCAAAAAAACCCTGTCACTCCCCTCTTCCTTTGGCCCCCCAAATGGCCTCTGGACCCCACTAAAAGGGGAAAACCCCCTGGACTCATCTTCACCCCCCTCGTCCCCAAATCTAACCCCTAAAATCTCTTCCTTACCCATCTCTGCCCCACAACCTCTCACTTTCTCCCCACTTTCCACCCCCCCCCTCCCCTCCTAACCCCCAAAATCACGCCCCCCCGTAAAAACACAACACCTTAACCCTCGCACTCTCTTGAATCTTTTCTCCCCCCCTTCACCCCCTTTTTTCTTTGGGGACCCAGAACGCGCCACCACTTTCTACAACCCCAAATTCATTTCCACTCTTGAGTGTTCCCCCCAAACACACAACAAACCCCAAAAATCAACAGACCCCCCGGCACACAGCCCCCCCAAAAAACCTGGGCGTTTTCCGTTTTGTGCCGCGGGAAAAAAACCCGCTACTGAGACCTCGAAAAAAACAATCCCACTTTAGTCCCGGGTCCCCACCCCCCAAACAAATAATTAACTTATACCCTTGTCCACAACCCCAGACACTTTTAACTTCAAGCCCCCCCGCCCATCACCCCCCCTCCCCATCTCTCCTCTCCGATGATTCGTATCCCCCCAAATAGATAATATCATCAACAAAGCAAACCCCTTTCCCCCTCCCCCTTCCCATTTGGTTCCCGCTTCCACCCTAATGCCAAAATTTCCCCCAAATTCCTTTCTCTAGGTCATAGCAATTACTTACTTAAATAACCCTACAAATGAAAATTGAAACCCCCCTTCCCCCACCCCCGCCTTGCCAAAAATTCCCAGCCCCCCCCTCTCTTTCATATTTAAACCCGAAATTTTCCCCTCCAAACAGGGCTGCATCACCCCCTCCCCCTTAGAAACCAATTTTAAAACCCCCCCTAAAGGCAACCAAACCCCCCCCTTCCCCTGTTTTTCCTTCCCCTCTAAACCCTCGAACAGCATTTTATCTTGAACTTTCCTCTCTCTCTCCACCAACTCCTCCTTACCCACGCAACGGGTTCCGACCCAACCACTCTACAAAAAACCGCCCAAACCCAAAAAATCCCCAACGACCTAGCAACTCCCAAGCCTCACCCCTACTCTTTGTTCCCCCTCCTTTTCCCCCTTTGACACGTCGACCTTTCCCCTCCTTACCACCTCTCCTCCCTCGGATCACGGACCTGGCCCTTTCGGGATATCCTCATACCTCACGATCCCCCAAAATTCAGCGTCTCTCACTCTCGCCCACCTCCCCCTCCCCCGCACCTTCTGTTGTGTCCCCCGGGGTTTCCCCGGGGCCCCCAAACTTTTTCTATCTACACCTTGGTCTGGGTAAACTAATCGCTTGCATGGTTTTTCAATACCACCTCTAGTGATGATCCCAAAATCTACACACCGGCCCAATATTACTCTCTACTCTCCCGATCCCTGACTGTCTTTCGTCCATACCCCTTTTTTTCTCCTCACTCCCAAAGCTAAATGGGAGAAAATAAATTATCATCTTCCCACTCTATCCCCCACCTATCTCTCTATCACGTAAGGGCTACACCTCTCCCCAGCTCCCAAGCCCGGGCCCCCTTGGGAAAACCCCTTGACCAACTGTCCCCAAAACCGCACATCCAAACCCTCACCTCTGCCGCCGCTTCCACCTGAAAAAAATCTCCTGTACCCACTCATTCCAAAAATTTCGAAAGCACAAAATGTTTGCCCCGCCCTCACATATCACGAAACTATTTCAACATTTTTTTCTGTGGCCCCCATTTAGAAAACCCCCGCTCCCCTCCGTCCACCTTAAACTCCGCCCCCTCCCGATTCACCCTCTCTCCCCTCCTCTGCCTCTCCCTCTGCCAATTCTTTACGGCTTCCCCTTGCCCACGAAACCAGTTCAAGTTACAACCTTGACCTCAAGCTCTCCTTAACCCTCCCCTCCTACAATTTGCCCTTAAACTTCAGATATCTCCCCCACGCAAACCCCCGCTCCTCACAGGACCTTCTTCTCTGCTCTCCCCGGGAACCTTTACACAACCCTCCCCCAAACTCTCCCGTGCTTCCCCTATACCCTGGAAAACCCCCACTGCCCCCCACCTCAGACTCTCCCCCCCTCTCACCGCCCAAAAAACAACCTGAAAAAAAAATCCTTCAGGATTGCCTATAACCAACAATAACCTTCGTCATACACCCTCCACAAACATGTCCCGCCCTCACCTTTTGTCTTTCCCCCCTTCCCCTTTTAATTGTAACCCCCGGGGAGGGGCCTCTCTCCTTTTGACCATTGTTTGTTATTAAATTTTTTCCCTTTTACGTTGACCTTGTTATGACGAAACCCAATGTAAAACGCTCTGGAACCAAGGGCGCTAAAAAATAAATAAAATAATCTACTTCTCTTCACCTTGTTGAGGGAGGTCTTCAGGAATTAGCATATTTGGCTTTTACTACCACCTCTATGCTGATAAAACCTAATTACACACCCTTTCCCGCACCACGCCCCCCTGCAAAGCCCATGACCCCGGCTGCTAGCGGTCTTGAACATCACATCTTCTTGATCTGGAACCAAATCTTTGGAAAACTGAACTCCCTGGATTTCTGCCATTTACTAACAGTCCCAAAACAGAAATTTCCATGTCCGTCTGTAGTACTACTAGACCTGCTAGGCAGCGGTGTCTATATTCGTGAGGTTAGGTTTAACCAAGGTCTTTCCTATACCCCTTCGCCTTTTCCATCTAGAAACAGCCAAAACACATTGTTTTTCTTCCATCTCTCCTCTTGTTTCAACTGCCGATTAAGCTGTTACTATGTAACATCTGATTTTGCTTCTACATGTACCCTTCAGAAATCTAGTGTGCTACAGAACATACCGGCATTCTATCAAGAATATTATAAAAGATATTGGCATTGTTCTGTCAGATATTGAATACAGGGTGTCCCATTTGCTATGGGCCCCCAAAAAATAATTAATGAAATTTTAAACTTGAATGAGATTTGGTCAAATCATATCTCACTCAATGGGAATCAGGAACCCTTATAACAAGTACATCAAAAACTCATAACCCAACTGTCACTGTCCACATAGCTGCAATCACCAGCCAGGGGGATACAACAGCTAGTCACCTACTTTAGCCAATGTGATTACCTGATTTTGGCCCACCAGACTTTTTCTGGTGGGGCCTCCTGTATGGGAAAGTGTAATGGAATAAACTCAGGACTGGAAAACATACAGTCTATGGTCTATGCAAACCTTGCCTCAAAATTTATGGTACCGTCAAATTGAGGGCAGTCCCAGTCATCCAACAGAGGAGGGCGGTCAGGCTCCATATTCTGCAATATTGTTCAGGCCTAGAATAAACCATGAACGATCCAGGAATTGAAGAGGAACATCACACAAGATATTGGTGAAGGCAGATCTTCTTACCAGAAACAATCAGGTTCAGGCGTACTTAACCACAGGCAGAGGACACTTCCATACAGGTTATGAGGGGTCCGGACTTTCACGAAGATTTAAGTTTGACTACTTTGCGAGGTTTTCGGTTTGAATAAAAATTACAAAGTAAGCTACCTTGCCAAAAAAATTGGGGAAAAAAAAACCTATATCCATCCCTTCCCTAATACCACCGTTTGGGGCTGTTCACTTTTGAACGGTGAAGTGAGGCAAGGGGCCGGTGATCAGCAGCTGCAGTGGCGACGTCCCGTTCAAAAGCAAAGAGAAGGTAAACTATAGACCTGGGAGACT
>JAODAL010052215.1:0-26134 GCA_025379985.1 Phyllomedusa bahiana
TATGGGGGTGGAGGGGGATATTTTATAGGGCCGGGGGGGGTTATTGATGGAGCTATTAGCCATGTGTCTATGATATGTTAGATGACAAAATGTGTGATTAACTTTATATTTTTAAACACAATGCTTTTTCTTTTTTGCACTCTGTATTATGGGTTTAAAAGGGCAATTTATGCCCGAGGCGGGTAATATTTTCATGTACAGTAGGGGGGCCCCCCCCAAGATAAAATTTTCCCCCTGGGGCCCCAGACCCCCCCAGTCCGACACTGCATATACCTGCCTATACCTGCCTATACCTGCCTATAGGGGGCACTATGGGGGGCAAATTCCTGCCTATACCAGCTTATGGGGGACATATACCTGCCTACACCTGCCTATACCTACCTATGGGTGACATATCCCTCCTTTTACCGCCTAGGGGGGGCCCTTTTAACCCCTATACCGCCTAACGCCAGGGGGGGACATATATTTCCTTTTAAACCTGCCTATGGGGGACATATAGCTGCCTCTACCTGCCTATACCTACCTATGGGGGACATACAGATGTAGCAGAGTACAGCTTAACCGTGATATCACAGCTTTTCATGTTATTTGCTCTGATCTGTAAACAAAGGCCATTGAAAAGCATTGAAAAGTAACTTTCTGTGCCATGATATACCTGCCTATGGGGGACATTAAACTGCCTATACTTGTCTATGGGGAACATTAAACGGCCTATACCTTCCTATGTAATTTTATTGGTATCCATTTTTATTTTTGAAATTTACCAGTAGCCGCTGCATTTTCCACTCTAGGCTTATACTCGAGTCAATAAGTGTTCCCAGCTTTTTGTGGCCCCGGCTTATATTTTGTCGACTTGTACTCGAGGACATAGGACAGGTGGATGTGTAGATCAAGACCTAGAATCCTACTAAGACCTAGAATCCTACTAAGACCTAGAATCCTACATCCTGTATCAGCTTGGACCTTCATTTGGTTCAGAGGAAGCTTTGTGAACCTCCATGCAAAAACATATAAATGATGGTTCTTTGCAATTCCTATCTTGGAAAGTAACTTTCTTTTAGGCCATTACTTCTGTCAAGCATGTGGGAGAACAGTTGGCACTGGGTTTCACAGATCCTTATGTTGTACTTCTTCTATTTCTTCAGACCAAAGCTTTTGTTACATACAAACATAAGTCAGAGGAACTCTTTATCAATCTTCTGCATTGATGGTAATTCTTAAGAGGATGAAGCTCTGGACTCTCTAGACATCTACAGATGCCTCAGCATTTACTTCAATAAAACGTCCCCTTCTAAGAAAATGGAAATTTATTAGTCATGTTTTCTAGACAAAGATAAGGTTCCAGAGCCTCCAAAACTATTATATTCTGATGAGTTAAGGATGGGGTGACTCCTGGCTCAAGGTCAAGAGTCACCTTTATTCTTTAGGGATCATAGCACCATACCGAAAATTCCCTTGGTCTCAGTTGACCAGAACTGCGTTGAGGCCTCATGGTCTTCCCCTTGTATGGTTATTCAGCTCTACAGAATTCCAGAGAGGTTCTCCTTTTAGAGGTCAATTCGGAGGTCCCTCCATATGGATTCTGCTTGCTATACCCCCAACAGTGTACTGCTGACAATAATATATTTCCACTCAGCCCTGTCAGCAGCACAAGGCTCCCTCCCTATTTAATCTGTTATAAGAAAATATCACAAGTGGGTGAAGTCTAAGGTAATACTTTATAGAGTAATTGGCTCATTAAAAGTTCCATCTGTCTTATGGCCCAATCATTTAACTACTGAAAGCACTAAGGGGAAATAAATTTACATTCTACATCACAAGCTTTGCCGCTTTTTGCATGTTTTAATCAGTTTGGTGAACCTATTTGGAAAACCTGTTTAATTTGTTGTAACCCCTTTCCAACACTAGACATAAATTTAAGTTCAAGACGGGTAGAGGTTCCCACGAATGGACACAATCTTATGTCCGGACGATGGTGCGAACCCTAAAATAGAGTTTGCACATTACAGCTGGCATTCCACAGCATTAGCTCCAGCTGGAGATTACTCCAGTGGGGGCCGATTAATCCTGATTTGACCCCAATCCCAGGCTCTGATGGCTTCTCCGACAGCCCGGAAGCCAAAAAATTGAAACACTCATCTGAAGATTACTGTTACAAGTCCCTTATGGGGAAAAGTAAAAAAAAAATAAATAAAACAGTCCAAAAAAAGTAAATCACAAACAAAATATAAAATGAAAACATGTACACCATCCTTTTCCCCTTTCCAGTCGCCAATCGACCCAAAAAAGTGTGCATATTTAGCATCGCCATGTGCGTTACAACCTACCTTATAAATCTATCATGTCAGTTAACTTGCGCAGTAAACGGTGTAAAAAAATGCAACAATAAACTATCACAGAATTGTGATTTTCATTCATCCTGCAGCACATAACATTGAATTAAAAGCAATCCAAAATTCATATAAATGCCAAAGTGGTACTAATGAAAAAGTGAGTGTATTCTGCAGAAAAAGCCGATATTCAATGCTGTATACAATAAAATAAAAAAAGATAGCGATACATAAATCAACCTGCTAAATAAAGCTATAATGTCATTTATACTGCATGGTGACCACTGGGATCAATATACTCACTACACCCATGGCTATATTCTTTAAGGGGTGTAGTCTCCAATATGGGGTCTTGTTAGGGGTGATAATTTAGTTTTAGCACCTTAGGATGTCCGCAAACCTGGAATGGTGCCTAAATAAAATTTTACTGAAAATGAGACCCCAAAAGTCCAGTAGGTGTTCTTCCATCACAGAGGTTTGGGTTGAGTCAAATAGCGCAATAGGGCTACATATAAGATCTTTCTAAAAATGGCAGAATTGGGTTAATCTATATTAAGTTGCATTTACCTGGTCACATCTACCATGTTCCAGTGACTAATGGATAAAAATTGAAAATCTGCAAACAAAGTGACATTTTTTAAATGTAACCTCCACTTTGCTTAACTTTCACACACACTTAATAAACACAGTTTTGAATACTGTAAGAGTTCAGTTTCTGAGATGGAGTCATTTATAGGGGTATCTAACAAACAGGCCCTTCAAAGTCACATCAGAACTGGACTGGTCTCTAAAAAGACTATGTTGCCAATTTTCTTGAAAATGTGAAAAATTACTACTATATTTTTAAGCCCCTTAATGTTATAAAAATCGAAAAAGACATTCAAAAATTATGCCAACCTACAGTGGACATATGGTAGATGCTAGTTATAAACTATTTAGTGTGAAATAACTATCTGTCTTACACACAGAGATTTTTGAACTTTGAAAATGGCAAATTTTTCGAAATTTTTACATTTTTTTTTTTTTTACAAATAAACAAGGATTGCATGGACCAAAATTTCATACTAACTTAAAGAAAAATGTGTCATGAGAAAACATTCTCTGAATCACAGGGATAGGTAAAAGTATCAAAAAGTTATTCCCACATAAAGTGACACATGCCAGATTTAAAAAAAAATGGGGGTTCTGCCAGGGAGGTCAAAACTGGCTGCGGCCGTAAGGGGTTAATGTAGTATAAAGATATTTTTAGGTCTGTGCCTGAATCTTTTGTTTTTTTTGTTTGCAACCATTTTGCAACCATAATTTCATAAGGCGACCTCCATGATATGAATGCTAATTTTAATGCCCTTGTTGTTTTCAATATAGCTCTAAAATGTACAGAAACCTTAAAAAAAAACATAAAAAATCTCCCAGCTGACTATATTTGATTCCGCATTCGTTATTTCATGTGGAGAGTAAATTTCTGCAAGTGTGAAGCACATTTCTGTCTGTATGTGAATATTTACACTGGGTGCATTGCTGACCTTTCGCCTACATCTTCTGTCAAATGACAAATTGTCTTCTCCACTTTGCTTTCAATAAGTCGATGAAATATTCCACTCTTCCGGTTTATTTCTGCTTTCTCATATAAGTGATTCAGTTTGCGCGACTTGCTCAGCGTAACATGCTATGTAAATAATTAAACGCTCTGTTTCCAGTGTCTTTAATGTCTCTCCATTGATCATATTTAGCTTGCTTATATTGCCTCATACATTTTTACTGTAAAAATCTAGTTAACTATGAAAACATAACACGCTCTCCTGATGAACCTTTTGTACCTCCCGTACATTGGAGAAATTGAAATTTTATTTATAAGTGCTTTAGTATTAGAATAAATAAGTAGTTGGGTTTTTAACAATGCTCCATTTGTAAGACGACAAAAGGACTTGTCTCGCCGTTTATTTTGTGGTTATGGTTTGGGCCCATTACATACATGAATATTAGTTAGATTTATAGTGATGTGAGATCCGCTCTATCACTTCTTGATACTTGAGTCTGATTAACTTGGAGGGATACGGAATATTCAATAATCGCAAATGGATTTATATTGCCTGAGAAATGTTTGTCTTTTTTTGTGAAAGCATTTACCCCCTAAGACAAACATGTTAGCTTATATATATATACTGTATATAACTGGTTCTATTCTCTTTTCTCCACTACAATGGGAGGAACAGAAATAATGTATGTCTCTCCTGCATTCATTCTTAATACATCATTACTTTCAAAGAAAATAAGATTTAACTCTGCTTTTTGGCTGTCACTTTTTAGTTGTTTTTTTTTTATTCCTGCCTTCCAGAAGCCAAGTTCTGGGAACTCAGCTCTTTTCCCATAATGCCTTGTGATATGCAGATGCTTAGTGGAGGGCAAAAAGGCAATTCAAAACTCCACACACCTATATAGTGCTCTCCCCAAGGAGAGATGTTCCCCTTTCTGAGCCACTCATTACCTCCCACCCAGCCAGCCAGCCAGCCAACAAGCTCTGCTCTGCACTGATGAGGGGCAAATCTCCAAAACAGCTGTATGGAGTTGGGTGCTACTGGCTTGGCTTATATCCCTGTTTGCCCTCTACAGATTCAGTGAGTGGGAAGCAACTTGAGGATTTGTGACATCCAAGAGCGGGCAATTGAGCTTCTCAGCTCCTTTCCCAGAATGCCTTGTGATTTCCAAAAGCCAACGTTTTTTTTTTATTTTGAATTGACATACTTTTATCGATATCCCTGGGTCCGTTTCTCCTTTGTATTTTGAAGTTACCATAGTAAGGCTTGTTAACTGAGGGCCAGGATGCCGTGCGCAGATGAAGTGTGCTCCACAGCTGGTGATATGAATGTTCTATTCATCACTTTCGGTGAGCTACAGCCACTTTTTGCCTTTGTTGGTTTTGTGAGTAGCTTATACTTTTATGAGGTACAATTAAAAAATTCTGTTATATCCAACACCAAAATTAAAGTTTCCTAAAACATAACACTTAAATTCAAGGCATTAAAATAGTAGTATGAGAGGGTCTAGGTGACGTGTTTTGAGTCACACTCTTTGATATCGATATTGTTTGTACAGTATATTGCTATACTACCTGATTGCTATGCCAGATGCTCATAACTCTTCCTGAAATTACAGCATGGAGTTACAGCATGGAGGGTTGATTGTTTTACAGGCCTTTAACCCATCTAATGGCTTAGATGCCGCAGTCGATATGGACTGCAGCATCTAAGTGGTTAAATGACCAGGATCTCAATTATCCCTTATAAGAGCCACTGCTGATGGGTGTAAAGTGCAGTTTACAGCCAGGACTCGCTATATTTGGGGGGATCTCCTTAGCAGAGCTCCTGAGACAGTTTTATACTCTTTGTCTAACATGATGACGTGCATGTATGTCACAGAGGAGGGGAAAGGGTTTTTATTGAATGAGACATAGCTGCACTACTTAGTTCAGCTATTAGGATAAGTATGGTTTAAGCAAGTACTAACAGATGTAGGCAACACAGAGGGAATACCAAGAGAATAGGCCATTTATTCAAAAACCTGGATCATCCCTTAAATATTCACTTTATAAGGGTTTTCTAATAAAACCAACCCCTTTAACACTTCTTTGTACGTCATATAGAAATTATAGAGTGAGTCTTCCACTTATGATTCCTTTCTATGAGTCCAGGAGCCCAATTTCACCTTCGTACTACCTGTTCAATCAATACATTTCCCCTGCAATGCTCAAGATACAGGATATGTATGGCCAGACATTTTGAAGCCAGACTAGAAGAAATTAGAAGTCCAACCCTTTAAACAAGTTTCTTTTAGCCGTTTAAGCCAAAAATGTGATTTATAGGAAGGTCAAAAAATAACATGATTGGGAATCTATAAACTGGGATTCAGAATGAAGGGGATGCGGTAGTAATACATCCAAGTTCTCATCAAAGATTTACAAATCTCAGATAAAGTACTATAAATAATAGAACAGAATGCATAACTTAAATAACCAATATTATAAACTCTAATTAAGGGCTATGAGTTCAGATATAACAGAGGAGCATGGTCCTCACATTCTAGGCATTGGCGGGGGTCACGTTACTCAGAACCTTATTTATGTAAAGCTTTACGTATCTAAAAGAAGAATATTTCAAAGAAGGAAAGCCATTCATTCCCAGGCTCTACATACTGTTACCAGTAAATCACTTCAGCAGTGTTCTGCATACAGTATGAAATCATGGTGTTAAATAAACTGGCTCTGTAAATGTGGAAACAGGTGGTAACTATTGCTGCAGTGGTATTTTACAGAGTAAACTCAAACTGATAATTTTAAGAAATAAAGTTATATTAAAGTAAAAGCAAATAATACAAAGTATTGTCGTTTTTTTAAGTCATCTGCCTCTTCTTCTTTTTCTTCTTTTCTTTCACCTTCTCCTTTGGCTTTTGATGTTTTCCTTCTCTCTTCTCCTTCTCTTTCTCCTCCTCCTTTTCATTTTCCTCCTCCTTCTTCTCATTTATTCTCCTTTTTCCTCTTCTTCCCTCTTATGTCTTATTATTTTACTTCCTATTCTTCATTCTCTTCTTCCTCTTAGAGCACTAACTAAAATAAAAAGTGAAAGCGAATAATACTAAGGGAGACATGTATGAATAGGGCTGTGCCAGTTTTCTGGTGTGTTTTGAGCCAAAAAACCTGTCATAGCACTTCATAGTGGTGAGGCCGAGTCAAATTTTGACACATTCACATTTTTGCACCTCTTTTTGGTGCAAAAATGTGTCTCACAATGGGACACTTTTATAAAGTGCTTTCAGACACTTTCATACATAATGACAAATACCACTCTAACATATTGAGTTTTCCTCCTCCTCTGATATTACACAGTGACATAGTTAGTACGGATGAAAAAAGGCACGTGTCCATCAATATATAAACAAAAGTCCAGCATTGGACTTATGACAACTAAAGTCCCAGTAGGCAATCATTATGGCATTAAAGGGCTGTATCCTGCAAGGACCGTATATATAAATATACAGGAATTTATAGCAACCAAGATATATACTGACAAGCTAATGTTTAACCTTTGTCTTTTGACTTTCAGGCTCCATATCTCACCATCCACTACTGTACAGCTTTCAATGTGAGACTACCATCATTTTATACACTACGTGGAAATCCCTAAAGAAGCATTTATGCTATCTATCATACATGAAAAAACTTTGAGACTCTCGGTTCACATAATTTGATCAAAGGATGCTTAAGCTGCCACGACTTCAACGTGGTCTCAAATCGGCGTCCATCCTATCTTTTACCTCTCAATCGAGCCAATCAGGCCTCCCGCTGGGTCAACCGACCTCCATTATTCAGAGAGAAAAAATAAAAAACGCCCAACCTGGGAAAGCTGCCCTTCTTATGACAGCCGTGAGAGTGGGGCGGGACAGAAACACAAAATGGAAGCACCCCTTCCTTTTCCATCTAGGTTAAAATCAATGTACACCCAAATATAACGTATGTTTCTGCACAAAAAAAACACCTCTTTAAAAAACGTAAAGCAAACCTGGGTGGGCCCCTGGCAGGGCTGCGGCACACATGTAAAATTATACATGTACGCAACACAGACCACCGCCAGCGGCACATTTCTGCAAAAAGAGCAATACACTACTGGAAATCCCTAAAGAAGCATTTATGCTATCTTTCATACATGAAAAAAATTTGAGACTCTCGGTTTCACATAATTTGATCAAAGGATGCTATAGCTGCCCAACGACTTCAACGTGGTCTCAAATCGGGCAGTCCTATTTCCCATCTTTACCTCTCAATCGAGCCAATCAGGCCTCCCGCTGGGTCAAACCGACCTCCATTATTCAGAGAGAAAAAATAAAAAAACCCCCAAACCCTGCAAAGTCCCCTTTTTATGGACGGGGCCTTTTGAGAGTGGGGGGGACAGAACACAAAAGGGAAAGCCCCCCCTTTCCATCTAGGTTAAAATAATGTACACCAAAAATTTAAACGTATGTTTTGCACACAAAAAACCCTTGAAAAAGTATGCATGTCTAAAAGGGCAGCTTTGGGGTTTGGGGGGGTTTTTTTATTTTTTTCTTGAATAATGGAGGTGGGTTTGGGCCCCAGCGGGAGGCCGATTGGCCCTCGATTGAGAGGTAAAGATAGGATGGACTGCCCGATTTGGACACGTTGAAGTCGGGGGGCAGTTAAGCATCCTTTTATCAAATTAGTGAACAGGGGAGTTCAAAGTACATCTTTTATGACACTATCTTGTCTTTTATACATAACTCTGCAATATTTGATATGTTGTTATGGATTTTGTCATGTAAACTGCATTATTATGTTTTGTCGGGGCGGAAAAATTTTTTTCTTTTTATATACAAATTCGCCTTTTCTCCCATTCCCTAATGTCAGTGTGTTATTTGGGCTGATTCCAAGTGAAAGGTCTTTGGTTTAATTTGAGGAGAAACGTGAAAAAGATTTCCAAGAAAAGAGAAACCACATCATCCAGGTCATTGATAGCGTCTCTGTGCCAAGAAAATTCCCAAACTTCATAATAGGAGTGCCATAACAGCTGGAAGAATATGAAATGAAGTTCATCCATTCTTTCCAAAGCAAGAGTTGGGACACCATGCAAAATATATTGGAGCCCAATCTAATCGCTCAATCAGCAAGTCTATCGGTTTCTGGTGCGACAAACAACGGCAGTGGAGGCAGCTCGTAGGTTCAAAAAGTGGAGATCACAGATGGTCCATTGCAAGCGTAGGGCAACACACTTTACACAGGTCTGGAATGATGGCCCGAAAAAAGGTAAAGAAGCTGCGACTTCAATAGCGTCATAAGAAGCGTCAGCTCGAGTTTTCAAAAAAGTACAAAAAGTGGAAGATTGGACATAGAGATGGGCGAATCGATTCTAACGAAATGGAGTAGTGGGTGGTGTTCGCGGGAAGAAGCGTGTTTTTGATTGATAAAATGGGCTCTGAGCACATGGCTTTACATGGGGCAAAAGAAGTCTGGGAGGAAGAAGGGCATAGCCTGCATGGACATGTTGCAGAGATGAAGCCAATCAGAGACAGCGGGATTCTGTGACGTCACCTAGCTATTTATGTAGCTAGATATTATCAAACAAAAGTTGAAATCGTCACAGTGTTTTTATGTTGATTCGAATTTTTAGATCATGCGATAATTTAGGTTAAAAACTGAGCATCATCTATAGATAACGTGCCATTTTCGGCGCTTCCTGTCATTTTTGGCGCCAGTCAAATTAGCTTAAAGAATAGAGCAAGCGGTGAGATGTTGTGCGACGTCATTAACTGGGATGTGTATGGTTGCTATTGGCCTAAAAAATCACATGACCGTCGTTTTACATAGAACAGCCTTTCCTGTTCATGTTCGAGTGTCTCACAGTGTCTCATAGCTGAGGACCTGCGCCTGCCTGTTTCCAAACAGCTCAGCGAAATTATTCTATTCTTCACAGAGAAAGGCTCTAAACCTGTTAGCTGTGATCCTTACAACTTAGTTAGATCAGAGATTGGAAGATTTATGTCCTTAGTAGAGAATTTAAAGGACTATCTACCACTGTAAAGTCAACTGAGGGAGCGGGGGATGGGGGGGCCCTCGCGGGCGAGACACAAGACAAGCACTATAAAGGAATACAGGATAAAGTACACCAAGACTTAGTGTTAACATTGCAATAGCTTTTTTTATGTAACAAGTTTACTAATGAAAGTATTTCGTGGGATAATGTGGGCCGCTTGAACTTATATTAGGATACACATCCTTTCAATAACTGCAGTCTCTTTGTTAGGTGCAACTGTCCACTTTTATTATCAGTATATACATTTCGATAGGTGTTCTTTTTCAATTTTGGCCCATTCCACCATTGTTGATATAGCCACCATGCAGTTAAATTAAATCCAGCAAAGTTTGTAGTCAGCACAGGTTGAGTAGGAGCCAAAAATACCGTTTTATATATCCGAAACATACTTACAGATACGTGTTTTTTCTCACTTTTGTGCACTACAGCTTTGTTCATTGACAGGCCCGCTGGCACTTAAATGGGAATAACAGCAATTTTGAGGTCCACCACAGGTGAATTGATAGGTGCCAAAAATACCTTTAATAGTCCGAAACATTACCCAATACGTGTTTTTTCACTTTTTTGCGCACTACAGCTTTGTTCATTGAGGCACCTTGCACTTAAATAGGAATACACAATTTTATATCCAGCACAGGTTGATAGTGCCAAAAAAACCTTTTATTATCCAATACATTACAGATACGTGTTTTTTTCACTTTTGTGCACTACAGCTTGTTCATTGAGGCGCACCTTGCACTTAAAATGTGAATACAGCTATTTTGAAGTCACCAAGGTGAATTTGATAGGTGCCAAAAAATCCTTTTATTATCCAATACATTACAGATACGTGTTTTTTCACATTTTGCGCACTACAGCTTTTCATTGAGTCATGCACTTGCACTATAAATGTGAATACAGCACTTTTGTAGTTACACCACAGTGGAAATAGATATGTGCCAAAAAAATACTTTATTATCCTAATAATTACAGATACGTGTTTTTTCACTTTGGCGCACTACAGCTTTGTTCATTGAGGCACCTTTTGCACTTAAATGTGAATACAAGCAATTTTGTAGTCACCACAGGTGAGATTAAAAGAGCCAAAAAACCTTTTTATATACCGAATAGCATTTCAGATACGTGTTTTTTTCACCTTGGCGCAGGCACTTGTTGATAGATCTACTTTGCAGTTAAATTTGCATACAGCAATTTTGTAGTCAGCCACGGTGATTGATAGGGTGCCTAAAAAATACCTATTATTATTCCGAATACATTACAGATACTTTTTTTGCAACTTTTGCCCATCCAGATTTTGTTTGATAGAGCCACCTTGCAGTAAAATTTGAAATCCGAGCAATTGTGGTAGTTACCACAGGTGAATTGATAGGTGCCAAAAAATACCGTTTTTATTACCTATACATTACATGAACGTGTTTTTTTGCACTTTTGCCCAGTCCAGATTTTGTTGATAGAGCCACCCTGCAGTTAAATTTAGAATCCAGCAATTGTGTAGTTACAACAGGTGAATTGATAGGTGCCAAAAAAGTAGCCTTTTATTAACCGAATACATTATCATGATTACAGTTTTTTTCACTTTGCGCACTACAGCTTTGTTTCATTGAGGCACCTTGCATATAAATGTGAATACAGCAAATTTTGGTAGGCACCACAGTTGAATTAGAAAGGTGCCCAAAATACCCCTTTTTAGTCCACTTAATCCGAATACATTTCAGATACGTGTTTTTTCACTTTGGAGCAGGCCACTTGTTGATGGAGATCTACTTTGCAGTTAAATTTGAATACAGTATTTTTGTAGTCAACACAGGTTGAATTGAAAGTGCCAAAAATACCTTTTAAATCCCGTATACATTTCAGACCAGGTGTTTTTTTTCACTTTTGGTCATCAAGCTTTGTGATGATAATATCTACTTTGCAGTTTAAATTTTGAATCAGCAATTTGTTTTGATTTGAGGGATTTGAGAATAGCTGTGATGTCCGTCTTTTAATAAGAACTTCCAAAAGCTCTTGCCATACCTTTCTCAAATTTTTATATCTCTAACAAGGAGATAAATTCAGGTGGTAAGCGAGCCAAAGAGGGGTGTGGACATGTAAGAAAGGGTACAGAGAAGGTGCTCCTTCCAGTGCTGGCGACAACACCATGTTGCCAGCGGATCGTCAGTTTGCAGGACCGTCATGCATGTCATCGCTGTGTCAGTGGGCGCCCTAGTGAATCTCAGTAACGACCAGCGTCGCCAATCGTCCTTCAGTGGTTAATGCCACCTTGCATCCACGTCTTCCTCGCTCCTTCCTCCCAGTCATGGGGCCACAAAATTTGTCATCTCAAGCATTCATCAGCATCCGTCCAACCATGAAGCACCCCAAATGACAACTCGTGTACCGCAATCACTGTGGATAATCCATTTTCTGTAGACCTCTTGATACAAAATGCGGTTGGGGTCAGAAGGAATGTTAAAAGATCAAGAGGCCAAAGAGTAGATTTTCACTCTTCTCTGACGAGCCAGTTTACTGATGCCAATCAGAGGAGGAAGAATGGAAGCCGGTCAATCGGCAAAAATCCCGGGCGGTTCTGTCAACGCCCTTGCTGTCCCTCTTGCATGAGCCGCAGCTCCTGGTTTCAGAATGCTAACGACCAAGTCACCTGTGTGATGAAGATCGACGACTACATTGGCGGATCCCAACGTGGTCTTTTCAGCAGACTTTGCTTGCGAGCGCTTCATCACTGGACCGAGGAGGAAGACGATGGGGTAGTGACAGTATGGTTCCGCCTCAAAAATGGATAGGACCGGTCGTCAGAAGTCCGCTATATGATTCTCCCCCAGCTACGTCAGCGCAAACCTCGCGCACCTCCGCATTATCGCCGTCAAAACGGTTCCAGGACTCTCAATCGCGTGTGCCTGTGTACATTGAGCAAGCCTCTATCTGATTCACCCAGCGATTTCATATGCTCCTTTGCCGAAAAACGCCATAGTAGAGGCTAAGAACCTAGGTGGTTAACCACCACCAAAATGTCTAGTCACATGCAGCGAATCATGAGTTTGAAATGGAGGGAAAACACTTTGGCCAAAAAGGCCAGACCGATCACACACGGGCCTCCAACCACTGTCACATCCCTCTTTCTCCGCCTCCGTCCTCCCCCCGCCAACTCACCAAGCGCTCCTCAGCTGCCCATGTCTCACAGAGTCATGATCAGGGATCATCCTCCGCTCAGTCTCGCATCCACGTCGCCCGAGTTCCACCATCACCACCAGAGACATCCTGAACCCCTTCTCCTCCCACCAGTTTGATGAGCCTGCATGCCGGTACAGTGTCCAGTCCTAGCATCCACCTTCTGTCTTCCAGGTTGGGAGAAAGAAGAAACCCTTAAACCCAAATCATCCCAAAGCCAAAAGCCTGAATGTCGGCATGCCAGCTTTGTGCCTTTGGAAATGTTGCTCTTTCCGTCTGGTGGACACAGATTGGGTTCCACCACGACTATCATGGCCCTTGCCTTCCCCCCAATACCAAGAATACCAGATTGCCCGAACTAGACATTTCTTTGCCAGAAAAGCCGACCCTCCCTGGCCAGCCACGTGTCATCTAAAATTTATCAAACGCTTTTGTCTGCATCTGTGTCCGAAAAGTTCCCATCCTTACCAGGACACATGGACTAAGCAAGCACAGCCAATCCGCTATAATCTCTGTACAGCTCTCTGTGGGAGCTGGGGGATGTCTCTGGGGGTGACGTGGCTTCTCAGGCTCGCGCAGCGCTCTCTTCAACATCCGCAGGGATGGTGCATGGTTTCTTTCCCCCCCCAAGGGTCCTCGGTGGCATCCACGTGCCAGAGAAACCAGGCCGTGTTATGAAATAATCTGTCTTGTAGACCGTCCACATCCACAGTTCAGAGCTGTTGACGGCTCTCCGTCAACGAGAACCTAGAGCGCTGGCTGGTTGACAAGACCTTTGTGCAAGGCAAGGTGGTAGTGCGATAACTGGGCGAAATCATCTGCCGTCAACCTTAAGACGGAAAGGCAGGATGCACATCCCTAGCCTGGCACATGTCATGGAACCATGATCCGTCCAAAATTTTCTAAAGAGCTACCCGGGTCTGGTACTGCCTGCCAGAGGACAAGGGCACTCGAAGTTCCGCACTTCCGACCGGTTCCACCAGCCCTGCTAGCTTCGTCCCAGACTGGCCAGCGTGCAGCGTCAGGCTCGCCTCCTTCCCCGTCGAACTTGTCTCATTGTTGACGTGGCAACACAGCTCGTGAATTATTCACCCTCCACATGCTCCCAGCGATTGATGCAGCATCCGCAATGCCATTAACGCAGTACAAAGTGACACATTGGCCATGACAAGCAGCGGTGTGGACCTCGGGTGGTTTAGCCCTCCGAGAGTGAGGCAGGTGAAAGAGCTCTGCAACCATCTTGCACAGTTTAAAGAAGCCACCAAAATGGATCCAGTGCGGTACTAATGGCCACTTTGACAGCATGAGCATTGTGTGATTTTAGTTCTGGAACGATGTTGACACTCTGAACACAACAGGTCCACCACAGACGGAGGAGAGACAGACACAGATTGCGGACACGGATCCATTCTCTTACTCTTCCATCAAATCCACAAGGCCCGACAGATACACAATTTCATATCTGTCTACCATAGAGCAGTGGTTTTCGGGACCAGGCAAGTGCAAGGTGGTGCATCAGCTCTCAGGGTCATCATCCCTCATGTCAAGTCAGGGCTGTGTATAAGCTGTTGCCGGAGGAAGCTGAGTAGGATGGATGAGGTTTCCTATACACCACTTACCGACGTCCCTGCCTTGGAAAGAGTGTTTGCGCGAATTTGATGTGGAGGAGGAAGATATGAAGATCAGTTTATCAAGTAGCCCCTCGACCCAGATTGCTTGGGAAAACAAGGCTCCATCTCTCACATGAAGAGCTTGGATGCTCCATTTCCTTCAACATCGATCCTCGCATTAAGGCCATCAAAATGATCAACAGTTACTGGGTGGCCACTCTCCTGGATCCCCGGTACAAAACAAAACTCACTTTTTCCCTTCCACCCCCCCCAAAAAGAAGTAAAAAGCGGAAAGGGAGACCTTGCTGATTGTCACGGAGACATCTTGCTCGCTCACTTTCCCCCAAAATGTCACAGTGGAACAACACAGCGACGTGCGCAGTAAGGGCCAATACGGCGCAGCAGCAGCAGGCAAGGTGGCAGAAGCCAAATGGTGACCCTGCAAAACTTTATTTACCACCTCACCAACGCATAGCCCGCTTTAAATCATGGTACACGACATCTGCTCTCAACACCCGGGTTTTTTTTATGTGTTCCGACCCAATAGACTCCGGGTATCCAAAAATGGACGAATGGCCCAGCTCAGGGTTTTCCTGCCCAGCAGCCAGCGTCAACTGATGGACCTTCAGCACACTGAAAGGGGTCATTTCAGACAAACGCATCCAGCTTCCACAATAATTGGATCTTTCACTTTCAAACAAATGAACCCGGCTGGATCCGAGAGTTGTGGCCCCCAAAATTTCCGAGGGCACCGATTTGTTGCCCTCTACTTCACATTCCTCTTCAAACAGAAATGGTCCTCTTTTAAAAAAATGTTTTTTAAAATGAACATTTTTTTACGCAATTTTTATTCTCTTTTCCCAACAGTTTCATTTTGCGTTTTGGGTGTGAGGGAGACGAAAAACAAAGATTTTAGACAACAAACCCTATTCCATTTACTCATTGTCAATGGTTTTGAGGTCATGTGTGTGGGGTACAGCTAAAAATTTAATCCTTTTTTAAAAGAAATGGCTTTTAAAATGGGATTTCCCCTCCAATTTTTAATAGGGCTGAGAAGTCAATTTATAATTTTTTTTTGGGCAGTTGCTGTGAGAAACAGCAAAACATGGCCTTTGGGGAAAAGAAAAGGGCTTTTAAGGGCATTTCTCCCCCACAATTTTTAATAGTGGGCTAAAGTCAATTTATAATTTTTTTTGGGGTCAGTTGCTGTGAGATACGCAATAATCATGGTCCTTTGGAACAGAAATTTGGGGGTTCTAAATGGCATTTCTCCCCCACAATTTTTAAAGTGTGAGAATTTATTTTTAAATTTTTTGGTCATGCTCTTTTAAATGCAGCAATACACAGGTCCTATTAAAAAAAAAAAATTTTGTTTCTAACAGACTTTGTTTTTCCAATTGTCCAAAGGGGGCCAAGGGCATGCTTTGAATTTTTTTTGGGGGGCTTTTGCTGTGACATCAGCTAACACAGGTCCATTTTTTAAAAAAAGTTTTTTTCTAACAACATTTTTTCTTTACAATTTCCAAAGTGGCTCCAAAAAAAAAAGGGGCCAAACTTTTAATTTGGGGGCAAATTTTTCGTGAAAAACGCTATACAAAAGTCCTATTAAAAAAAAAAAAAATTTTTTTTCTAACAGACATTTTTTCTTCATAATTGTCCAAAGGGGCTTTAAATGCATGCTTTGAATTTTTGGGGGCATTTTTGGGGTTTTTGACTTTCAGCTATACTCAGGGCCTAAATTTTAAAAAAAAAAAAAAAGTTTTTCTAAAACATTTGTTCTTCCCAAATTTTTCCCAAAAATGGGTCAAAAGGGCATGCTTTGAATTTTTTTTGGGGGAATTTTTCTGTGGGCATTCAGCTATAACCCAAAAGGTTCTACTATAAAAAAAAGGGTTTTTTCTAACAACCCTTGTTTCTTCCAAAAATTGTCCAAAGTGGCTCCAAGGGGCATGCTTTAATTTTTGGGGCATTTTGCCGTGACAAGGGAGCTTACTACCCCCCCTAATTTTAAAAAAAATTTTTTTTTCCAACCCGACATTTGTTTTTTTCACAATTGTCCAAAGTGGGGTCAAGGGGATGGGCGTCCCCAAACAAAGGGAAAAAGGTAAAGGGCACTGGGTTTAATTTGGGCACAAAATTTCCCAAAAAAAAAATTTTTTTTTTGCAAGATCTTTAAAACCCTAAACAAACAATCCCTGTTTGAAACAACCCATTTTTTTTAAAACAATAAAAAAAAAAGAAAACATGGTGGGATTTCCCAACCCTAAATTTTAAAAAAATTTTTTTTTCTAGAATTAAACTACTAAAAAAACCCTTCATGTACAAAAAAAGCGGTAAAAAAAATTCCCTAATTGCACAAGGAGGGAAGGAAAAAATTGACCAGATGTAAGGGGGAATCAGAGGCATGGAGGGATGGAGCAAAGGGGCAGAGAAAAAAGTACAGAGAAAAATTTTTCCCCCAGCCAAATTGTAAAATGAGAAAAAGAATGGGCCGAAAAAAAAAGGGGGACCTTGGGGTAACAGGAAACGGAAAAAACCCCCAGTAATTTCCCCAAAAGGGAAACTCAATTTGGGCCCACTCATAAGGAGGGGCAAGCATAGTCAAAGTCCAGTGAAACTAAAAAGGTGGGAGAAA
This sequence comes from Phyllomedusa bahiana, assembly GCA_025379985.1. Lineage (NCBI taxonomy): Eukaryota > Metazoa > Chordata > Amphibia > Anura > Hylidae > Phyllomedusa > Phyllomedusa bahiana. Next base: position 17,339 of record JAODAL010052215.1, read on the forward strand.
GACTCCTTTTTTTTTTCCGGGGCCCCTTTTTAATCTGGGGTTTAAAAGCAGGATTGGGGCCTCATCTTTGGCCCGGAACAGGGATGTCAAAAGCTAATTAAAAAACTAAAAAGGTGGGGTTTTTAAAAAAATCCTTTTTTCAGGGGACTTTTTAAACGTTTGGGGCAGACAGGTTTAATGTTTAAACTGGGGGTCGAACCAAATTTTAATTCCCAAAGTCCAGTGAAACTAAAAAGGGGGGATTTTAAAGAACCTTTCCCAGCACTTTTTTTAAATTTTTTGGGGCCCCCCAGGTTTTTAAAGGTTTATTCTGCGGGCCCCGGGGCAGGGAAAATTTTAAAGTCCCTTTCCCAAAAAAAATGGTGGTTGGGAAAGGGCCTTTCCCTTTTTTTGGCACTTTTAATATGTTTGGGGCAGACGGTTTTTAAAGGTCATCCCGGGGTAACAGGAAAAAGGGATAGTCAATGTCCAGTTCAAAAAAAAGGTGGGGGGAAAACTCCCTTTTCCGACTTTTTAACTGGGGGGCCCCCAGCAGGGTTTGGGGCTCAAAGCTTTGGCCAAGGACAAGGGTAATCTAAAGTCCAAGAAACTAAAAAGGTGGTTTAAAGACCCTTTTTTCCCGGGCCTTTTTAAAAACTGGGGGGTTTAACCCGGGTTTTGGGGCTCATGCTCATTCCAGGGCAGGGATATTTAATGTCCAGTTCAAGTAAAACGTGGTTTTAAAATTCTTTCCTTTTTTTGGGACTTTTTAATTTGTGGGTCATGCAAGGGTTTAAAAAGGGTCCAAGGGTGGGGGGTTTTTAAAACAGGGATAAATGAATGGTCTGGGATTTTTTTTTCCCTTTGGGTTTTTATAACCTAAGTGGGTTCCTAAGATGTACCCCCGTATCCATTTGACTGTTGTGGGTATTAAATTTCCCAAAATTTTCCCGCCCGGTTTGGGTGTAAAGAATGAAGGTGTTTTTTGCCCCCTCCATAGAATTTAATGGTCCAACGATCATAAAACTTTTCAAACATCGACCATTCCCAATATCTTTTCGTCGATGGGCGACTTTTTCGCTCAACACTAGTCACCGGGCCCCATATAAGTCCAGGGGCGACGCTGGGAGCTCATAAACCCCTCCCCCACTGTAATTTTGGGAGGGAAGGGTTTCTGCAAAGGGGGAAGGGGGGGGTTTGAAGGGGGTCACAGCTTTTCTCCCGAACTGCTTTCCCCTTAAACCCTTCTTTAAATTTTGATTTTTTGGGATATTGGAACTGAAGTTTCCCTTTGGGGCCAAATGCAGGGTGCAAAAACCCCTTTTAAAACTAATTTTTCCTTTTTTTTCTTCAGCACATTGAAATTTCCCAAAGGGGTTTTCTAAAAACCTGTTCCTGTTGTATTCAGTTTTAAAGAAAAAAGCGTTTTTTAAAAATCCCCCCCACTTCCCTTTTTTTGGCTGCTCAATTTTTTGGGGCAATTTAGATTTCCCGGTGTTAATTAAACCCTTGTTCTGCTGTTTTTGGTCCACTAAAAAAAAATTTTTCTTTTCACCGCCAAAGAACCCAATTTTTTCCTTTGGGAAAAATTTTATAACCAAGGTTAATTAAAAAATTTTTTTTGTTTTCCTTACCGGGAAAAAACACGTCTTTTTAACACGTTACAAAAGCTGGTAAATTTTTTTGGGTTTCTCATTTTCTTTGTGCAAATTTTTAAACCTGGGGGTTTAAATTTAAACGTTGTTCTGCTGTTCTTTTTCACCGCCAAAGAAGAAAATTTTGCCCGTACATAATTCATAATTAAAAGGGGTTTTTTGGGTTTTTGGGGTTTTCCGTAAAATACACGCCATTTTAACACGCTACAAAGCTGGTAATTGTTGACAGCATATTTCTGTCAACAATTTTCACCGCCAAAGAGGCAATTTTGCCTGTAGCATAATTCATATCCGAAGGTTAATTAAGCCTGTTTGTGCTTTTATATTCGATAAAATACACAGTGCTTTTAAACTGCACATACAAGTAAGTTTTTCCTGGCCATTTGTGGAACGCAATTTATATCCAAGGGTTACCCAAGCTTGTTACTGGGTTCATTTGGAGTCAAATACAGGGTGTTTATTTATCATATACAGATATCTTCATCAAACAGTGTCTGTGCATTTTAGAACAAACAGTATGTCAGACAGAGAGGTGGCAGGCTCTTCACCTGCGAGTGGCAGTGACACAAACATTCCTGGAACAGGCCCAGGTCGCAGCACAGCAAGGGGACGTCGCAGCAGGGGTCACTCAGTGAGGCCACAACTGCCGCTGTCATCTAGCGGCCGTGTGTTGTTCAGCAAACCAATGGTTTTTGATTGGTTGACTAGATCATCCACTTCCTCCTAGATAACATCTGACAACCCCAGCCAAGAGTCGGTGGGAACGTCAGACACAACCGTTAGTTGGCATGGCCCGGGAGCGGGTCAGCGGCCCTCACCTGTCCTCAACCCACCTCTGTCCCATCCGGTTCCCTCAGCCAGAGATCTACTATGTGGTCTGGGCTCAGCGCCACTATATAGCGAGGATGAACAATTTGAGGAGGGCAGTCAGCAGCTTCTTGGCAGTGAAGAAATGGGGCCAATATCCCCTGCTTCTTGCAGTAGGCGGCAAAGTATAGATGTGGAGAGGGTCAGCCTCTGCATACCAAGACCATTGATGGGGACAGCAGTGATGATGAAACACAAATCGATGATGATGTAGCCGACCACACTTGGGAGCCGGGTGAAGCAAGGGCTTCATTATCGTCAGGAGAAGAGGGTGTCAGCTTGCGCGTCAGGCAGTGGCGCAGCCAGCAAGTGGGTTGTGTGGCCGTGAATCAGCAGGGTAGCAGCAGTGTGAGGTCAGGTGCCAAGCAGCCACGGGGTAGAAAACCCACTTCGCAGGTCCAAGAAAGTAATGGCACAGGAGCTCAGTGAGGCAGCGGCGGTAGTAGTCACTCAGTGCGGAGCGTTGGCGGTAAAATCAGCTACTCGGTGGTGTGGCAGTTCTTTGGTAAGACACCGGAGGAGCCGAATATTGGTATATGTAGAATCTGTGGGCAGAAAGTGAAGCGTGGCCAGGGAGCTAATGTTGGCACCACGGCCCTGCGTCAACACATGCAGCGTCACCATCCGGTGTCCTGGGAGAAACGTGGCTCAGATGTGGTGGTCCATCGTGCTGCCGAACCAACAACAGCAGCACCCAGTTATGGGTGCTATGATTAAGGAAGGTTCTACTTCCGAAACGCGTTAGCGTATTATCGTGTTATTTGTCTTGTTACTTCAATTATGGATATACATTTTTAAACTACATGGAATAAAGTTTTGAACAATTTTTAACCCAAATACCCTGGATTGCTGCTGGATATATGTCTTGGCTTTGTGGATACCATTAGAGGCGGCTTTACCTCTCCGTGCACTCCAGTGGGACATTTCATACTCAAGGTGAGCTGACCTTTTCAAATATTTTGGAGACTCAGCAGCACCCAGTGGCACGCATGCCATTGCAGCCAGTCAAGGCTCCACCACCTCTGCAGAAGGGAGTTGTTTCTCTTTGCCATCACCTCTCGGTCCAGATGCACTCTGCCTCCCCAGTTAGAAGGTCCGCTGGACTACTGGGCAGGAAAACTGGATGTGTAGCCACAACTTGCCAAGTTTGCAGTGGAGAAGCTGTGCTGCCTGGCCAGTAGTGTGGCATCAGAGCGGGTGTTCAGTGCGGCGGGGGCCATCGTTACCCCAAGGAGAACCCGCTTGTCCACAGGAAATGTGGAACGACTGACCGTTGTCAAGATGAATCAGGCGTGGATCGTCCAGGATTTCCACACACCAATGCCTTAGGCGTCAGACTACTTCAGCCATGACGCCTCACCCAAACTGTGAGGAATGAGTCTGGGTTAAAGCTACCTGCCTCAGCCACTATTGTGATGCTGCCACCCACCTGATGCCACACATCTGCTGCCAGTTTCTCCATCTGCCTACCACCATCTTTACCAGGGACTGGTATTGCCACCCACCTCCACACTCTGTCATTGTGCCACTCTCTGACCTCATGCTGCTGCTGCTGCTGTTGTTGCTGTTGTGCCCTCCACACTGTGTCATTGTACCATTCTCTGACCTCATGCTGTTGCTGTTGTGCCCTCCACACTGTGTCATTGTGCCACTCTGTGGCCTACTCCTGTTTTTGCCACCTCCAGTATGTCATTGTGCCACTGTCTGACCTCATGCTGCTGCTGTGGCTGCTGCTGTGACCTACACACTCTGTCATTGTGCCACTCTGTGGTCTGCTCCTGTTTTTGCCACCTCCAGAATTTTATTGTGCCACTGCCTGACCTCATGCTGCTGCTGCCGTGACCTCTAGTCTCTGTCATTATGCCACTCTGTGGCTTACTCCTGTTTTTGCCACCTCCAGAATGTCATTGTGCCACTCTCTGACCTCATGCTGCTGTGGCTGCCGCCGTCACCTCCACAATCTGTCACTAATGTTGCCACCTGAGCCCTCCGCTTGTTTTTTACCAGCTGGCGCTGCCATGACATTATCAGGCTACATTCCCGCTTCAGTGTTTTGGTCAGTTTTGCACTCTTGAGTGCCCAGGGAATTTTATAGTGAAGCGATTCTAAGAGCGGCGGCAGTCATCTGCGTTTCATTGTAAAACACAACATTGTATGAAGACCAAACTGTCACGGATGCCCCTGCGACCCTCGTCCCGGGTCGCAGGCGCATCCGTGCCCCGACTCTGAGCGGTGCCCCGTCCCGCACCTCGGGTCCGGGGTCCGCTCATCCCGCTGCCCGGGTCCCCAGTGACTTACCCGGCCTCGCTCCTGCCCCGTCCATCTCGGTCTCTCGGCGTGCGCGGCGCTGCCCCTTAGGGAGCGCGCGCGCCGGCAGTCTGAGATTTAAAGGGACAGTGCGCCGGTAATTGGCCATTACCGGGCACTGCTCCTATTTTAGCCCAGCCTCTTCCCAGTGGCCTTTGCCGGATCTTTAGTGCACATGCCTATTGGGAAAGCGTTCCAGAAAGCCTTGTCTCGCCTACCGTGTACCGAACCCTTTTGCTTATGTTTACCGACCACGATCCTTGCCGCCTGCCCTGACCTTCTGCCTGTCTACGTTCACGAACCTCAGCCGCCTGCCCTGACCTTCTTGCCTGTCCCCGACTACGAGCCTGACTGCCGATTCTGTACCTCGCCTACCCTTGGCCGCCACCGCAGGCAAGCCCCGCCAGTGGTAGTGACCTGGTGGACTCCCGCCGCAGCAAGTCCATCCCGCTTTGCGGCGGGCTCTGGTGAATACAGGGACCCACTTAGATTCCACTCCCTGGTGAGGGCTTACGCCATCGCCTGTAGTGGTCCAGAGGATCCACCTCCAGACCGTTACACAAACCAAGCTCCTTCTGCATATTTAAGCATGGCACAACGTTCTACAGCACCCTGCAGGCTCTGTGCAGCCTGGAAATAGCTGTTTTTTAACGTGATTCGTCCCGAAGCAATTTGGACCGAAACAAATTTTGTCGGAAAATTCGGCGAAGTCACTAAATCGAATTTTTAAGAAATTTGTCCATCTCTAATTGAAGTTGGATGATTTGGAGCGATAAGATGAAAGTCAATATACTGGATTCTAATGGGTGCAAATGGGTCTGAAAGAATGAAAGGAAAAGGAGGCTAATGGATTGAGAAATTGAAGGAACTGTCAAGTTCAGTGGAGGAAGCCTAATCATATGGGTTTTTTTTCACAGCCAAATATGTTGAATACTTGGCTGAGCTATATGTGAGTTTCCTACAAGATGAGTTACTTCAGACATTCGAGTACTATGGGGATGAAAAGAATAACTTGTATGAATTCGAATGCGTACTTTTTTTTTTACTTGCCGCCGACACCACAGTTCTAAATAGTTATAGAACATTGTAGAACACGACAGTTTTTTGGCGCATTACATAGAGCTTAATGTTCCAAACTTTGTATGGGCATAGAGTGTAATGCGCCAAACTTGGCGCACTAAGTTCTATGTAATGTGCCAAAAATCTGTCATATTCTACACTTTTCTATATCGATTTAGAACTATGGTGTCGGCGGCAAGTAAAAAAAAAAAAAAGTACGTATTTTAATTCATACATGTCGCTCTCTTAATGTTTCAATGCTCGGATTATGAGATTATGAGAGTGTAGAATACTAAAGATTTTTGGTGCATTACATAGAGTTTAATGTGCAGAGTTTGGCGGATTACAGTCTATGCCAATACAAAGTTTGGCGCATTAAGCTCTATGTAATGCGCCAAAAATCTTCATACTGTCGTATTCTACACTCTCCTATATCTATTTAGAACTGGAGTGTCGGCACCAAGTAAAAAAAAAGTACGCATTCGAATTCATACATGTCGCCCTTAGTGTCTCAGCAGGACAATGACCCAAAGAAATGGTTCAATGACATTGTAGTAGATTTGCTGGATTGGCCCCCAGAGTCCTAAGACCTCAATCCTTTCAATCAGTTATTAGTAGAGGTAAAAAAATCTGTATTCATACCCAAATAAGTCGACCAGTATGCACCAACTTTGGGAACGTGCAAGAAAGACCTGGGATTAGATTTCACTCAAGATTTGAATCTGAACAAGAGTATGCCTCAAAGGATTCAGGCCATGCTGAAAGCCTAAGGTGGATTTAAAAAATACAAAAAAAATAATAAAACCTAAAATTTAGGTTTTTACGAGCAAAAGAGTAACAATGCAGGTACATTGCAAGAATCTGCATAATTAAGTAAGCATATGCTAAATATCTGCAAGTCAGATTTATGTATGAGATAGCTACGATGATTCACTATAAAGTGATGGCAGCCTCATGTTCAAAGCTGTAGTGGATGGTGAGATATGGAGCCTGAAAGTCAGAAGTCCAAAACATTGTTACCCCTTGTCAGTGTATTACACAATTCAAAAGATGAACAAGTAAAAGAGAGCCTCTAATGCATTATAACTATCCTCTATGTGACAAGTTATGTATTAATACACTGTACCCCCAAAGTGCATCCCAGATGTTCATGAGGATACCGCGCAGATTTTCAATTCAAACGATCCACCGCCCAATGAATTTCTAGACTTGACTTTCTTTGTGATGTAAGGCATCAAGTTTTTCAGGCTATAACAGATCTTTCAAGTGCTAAATTAAGGTGTTTTCCAGCCACATAGAGAAAAAATGTCTTTTGGCGAGAAGTAAGTCATTGTGAATAACAGATGGTAAAAAGGGAGGCGTTCCCTCCTCATCATCTGGATCATAAATAAAATTAAAAAGAGCCACCATAAGTGTTAAGAATAAAGAACGATACCAAAACCTCCTCAAAATACCTGTTACAAGTAGTTATGACTATAACTGCATTCCCATAGACCATGGAAAAGATCAGGCTGTTTACATATTGGACAGGAAATCATCTTATGAGGCTTAAAGGGGGACAGTGGCAGATTCAAAGCCAAAATACCATGCTGAATAATGCAGAGTTGGGTATCCCACCATGTTTAGTTTATAACGGATCTACATATATTGTGCAAGCCACTTTTGATTTTAAAACCTGCTTCCTGTACTCCTTCTTTGTCTCCTTATCCATTATTCATATCCTTCTTTTTCTCCCTTCTCTATCTTCCCCTTTTCCATCTTCTCCTTTCTCCAACTTCTTCGTCTCCCTTTTCCACCTTCATCCTCTTTTTCCCTCTCGTCTTATTTTTCTACTTCTTTCTCTTTTCTAAAATGGCTAGCTTCAAAAAATAAAATTATAATAATTTGAAAGTGTATATTATATTGTATTATTGATGAAACTTAATAAAATTCATTGCGGGGGGAAAAAAAATTGTTGTAGCTCTTTTTTAAGTCATCTACTTTTCCCAATTTTCTGCATCTTCCCATCTCCATTTCCCTGCTACTTATTTTCATTATTTTCCCCACTTTTTGTTTCTTCTTCTTTGTTCTTTGCTTCATTCTTCCTGCAATTCTTCTCCTCCGTCTTCTTTTTCACCTTGCATTCTTTTCCCAGTACTTGTTTTTTTCTTATTGCACATAGTGTTTTATGAATTAGGCAATGACTTCTTTCTATGCCGTCAGCCTTTTTTAAAACAAAGTTCTCTCTGTCTCATTTAGTTAGAAGTAGTTAGAAATGTAGATGAAACTCTGGTGAGAATATACCGCTGTGTTTATTAACAGATATCATTTTCTATATCTACTCCCCATTAGGAAATAAAGTCTCCTGGACACTGTATTCAGAAATGACTCATTATGTACCACAGTTATTTGTTATGTAAATGGAAAACGTAGAACTTTGTCAATTAAACAGCTGGCTTTAATTCTTATAACATATTTTAATCTAGACGCGCATCAAGCATAACTTTGATTTTTTTTTCATCATTAAAGACAAATGATAATAAAGAACTAAAAGTACAACAGCGCGTTAATAAAGAAGACAAATGCATAAACCATGAAATGTGTCCTGGATTAACTTTGCAACTTTTTGTTTCATGTAGTTACTTAACATACTTGGAATATAAGACTGTATCAGTAAACAAGTCATATAACTACCATATATACTCGAGTATAAGCTGAGTTTTTCAGCACAAAAAATGTGCTGAAAAATCCCTCTTCGGCTTATACTCGAGTCACTGTCAGTGCTCGGGCGCTGCGATGGCCCGGGCGCTGGCAGGGACACTTCTGCTATATGCGACTCCGCAGGGAGCGCTTATAACTGAAGGTCTAGTTAGCCCACAGTGTCCGGGCACTACCGTGGCCCGGGCGCTGTCAGCGATCTCTTCCCCCATACAGGTGAAAAGATCCACTG
>JAODAL010052216.1:0-26134 GCA_025379985.1 Phyllomedusa bahiana
GTAGGGGGGAAAATTTTCACTCTTTGCAGATCATCTCTAAATAATTAAGATTTTGGAGGCTGTCGCTTGGAAAACTCCCTCCATAAATTTTTTTATTGGATTAAGGTCTGGAGACTGGCTATACTACTCCTTGACCTTAATGTGTTCTTTTTGAGCCACCCCTTTGTTGCCTTGGCTGTAGTTTTGGGACATTGTCTTGCTGGAAGAAACCCAACCCCAACCCATTTTTAATGTCCTGGTGGAGGGAGGGAGGTTGTCACTCAGGGTTTTTGACACTCAGTACATGACTCTATCTATTCTCCCACTGATGCCGTGAAGTAGTCCTGTGCCCTTTGCAGAGAAACACCCCCAAAACATAATGTTTCTACCTCCATGCTTGACAGTGGGGACGGTGTTCTTTGGTTCATAGGCAGCATTTCTCTTCCTCCAAACACGGAGAGCTGAGTTAATGCCAAAGAGCTCAATTTTTGTTTTTTCTGACTACAGTGATTTTGTATTTCTTCCATTTTCTTACTATTTATTAGAACGCGAGCTGACCCAAGCTTTTTACGATTCATTTGAGAAAAATTTGTGTTGGAGACATGCGCTCGACGTACCATTTTTAGTTTCACTTTTAGCTGCTTTCTGCAGTTTTGGCAGCCATCCAATGAGTGCACAGCACAGAGGAGTGTAAAAAAACATCACCACAGAGTGTGTAGGGATCTCACTGGCTGCTAAAATCACATGACCCTGTTATGCGTATGTCACTGTATTTCCTGTTGAATGCCATTCGAGTTTACTCTCTGTACTGAACACACTAGTGTCTCTGGGTGCTTGCCAGCATGCAGGCAGACACACATATTTCGCAGCGATTTTAGACAGGAAAAGCTTCTAGTTAGATTAGTCATAGGGGAACAGCAAGCTTAGGGAATCATGCACAGCAATAGTTGGGAATTAGGGAGCTTTGTATAGCTTTTGTATAGTGTATAGTTTTGTATAGCTGGCTGCATCTTTCCCATCTTTATTCTGAGTGCTCAAAAGTTAATTTCTCCTGTTTTGGGGATCCAGCTATTGCAGAAAACACCATCAGCAAATGTGCTTTATAAAGAAATTACTTTCAAATACTGGTTGCTTGCAGCAAATTGCATTGAGTGCCCAAAAGTTCATTTTTCCAGGTTTGGGGGTAGAGCTACTGCAGAAGACACCGTTAACAGATATTCGATAGAAAGAAATCTATTTCTAATACTATTTGCGTGCAGCTAATTTTTGTGATTCAAGAAAAGTACTGTGTTGCAGTGTTGCTGCCAGGGTTCTTCCATAAGACATTGTTTACAGAGATTCCATAGAAAGAAATCTATTTCTAATACTTGCTTGTAGCAAATTTTTGTGATTCAAGAAAAGTTCTGTGTCGCAGTGTTGCTGCCAGGGTAATTCCATAAGACACCGTTAACATATATTCCATAGAAAGAAATCTATTTCTTATATTATTTGCTTGCAGCAAATTTTTGTGATTCAAGAAAAGTTCTGTGTCGCAGTGTTGCTGCCAGGATTCTTCCATTAGACATCGTTAACAGATATTCCATAGAAAGAAATCTATTTCTAATATTATTTGCTTGCAGCAAATTTTTGTGATTCAAGAAAAGTTCTGTTTTCTGTGTCACAGTGTTGCTTTCAGGGTTTTTCCATAAGACACCGTTAACAGATAATCCATAGAAAGAAATCTATTTCTAATACCAGTTGCTTGCAGCTAATTTTTGTGACTCAAGAAAAGGTCTGTGTCGCAGTATTGCTGCCACGGTTCTTCTTAAGACACCGTTAACAGATATTCCATAGAAAGAAATCTATTTCTAATATTGTGTGCTTTCTGCAAATTTTTGGGATAGAAGAAAACTTTTTTTTTCCAGTGTTTGAAGTAGAGTTCTTCCATAAGAGACTGTTAACAAATCTCCCATAGAAAAATGTCTATTTCAGATACTGGTCTCCTGGTGAAAATTTTATTGAGCGCCCAAAAGGTCATTTTTGCTGTTTTGTGGGTACAGCTATTGCATAATATACCGTTAGCAAATCTCCTATAGGAAGAACTCTATTTCAAATACTGGTTTCTTCTTGAAAATTTTATTGAGGGCCCAAAAAGTCATTTTTGCTGTTTTGTGGGTAAAGCAATACCATAAATTCAATATCCATTAAGTGCAATTCCATAAGTGTGACTTCAGAATTAATACCAGAATGTAGCATTATGGATGAATGGAACCTCTAAGCAAATCTCTCACCTGACCTCTCTTCTTCTGTCAATTACAGGTATGTTTCTCCCTGTGAACCACCACTCCCATTCTCCATTTGCTGTCTGAATCTTTATGGGACCACCACACACAACAGCTTCTCCATGTGTATTGTTTATCCCCCTGCTCTGCTGTTTTATATGTAATGGTATGTTTCTCCCTGTGAACCACCACTCCCATCCTCCATTTGCTGTCTGAATCTTTATGGGACCACCACACCCAACAGCTTCTCTATTTGTGTTGTTTAACCCCCTGCTCTGCTGTTTTATATGTAATGGTATATTTCTCCATGTGAAACACCACTCCCATCCTCCATTTGCTGTCTGAATCTTTATGGGACCACCACACCCAACAGCTTCTCCATTTGTATTGTTTAACCCTTGCTTGCGTTTTATAGTAGGTTTAATTGTACTTAAAAAACTTTTAAAATTCTACTGTGACAAGAGGCCTCTATCCCAGTTTTCCCATTGCAAATTGCCTTTCTCAGTAACATCCCCCACCCCCCCCCACTTCTGTTTCACACTTGATATTGATTTAAGATAGTTGACTTATAAGTGACATGTAGAAAAATTGTTGACGGTCATTGAGCAATACCATAGATTCAATATCCATTAAGTGCAATTCTAAGTGTGACTTCAGAATTAATACCAGAATTGTAGCATTATGGATGAATGGAACCTCTAAGCAAATCTCTACGGACCTTCTTTTCTTCAATTACGTATGTTTTCTCCTTGAACCACACTCCATCCTCCATTTCCCTGTCGAATCTTTATGGGGCCACCCACCCAACACTTCTCCATTTGTTTGTTTTACCCCTGCTTTGCTGTTTTATATGTAATGGTATGAATTTGTGCTCTAATAACTTTGTCTGCATCTCCTACTGTGAAAAGAGGCCTCTATGCCCAGTTTTCCACACTTAAAAATCGCCTTCTGCTCAGTAATATCCTCCACCCCTCCCACTTCTTGTTTCACACCTGGTATCTGATTTAAAGGGGTTTTGCCACAATGTAATGTTGACGTGGGATCCTCCAAAATGGGTATTTAATCACGTTTCTAAAAATATGTGATCGCAAAAAGTGAAGCTGTGGGAAAACTACAGCAAATTTCTCAGTCCCCCTTAGTTACCTGAAAGTTTACATTAGACACGACCAGAGGAGCTGAAAGGAGCTGATCTGGGCGTGCTTGAGTGAAATATTTCTTATCTGATGACAGGGAAGATGAATGAGCTTTCAAGGGGCTGTGGAGAGAGTGCAGTGTATCAGTCTGCCTGCTGCATAGAGAAACCACTGTTGTAATGTTATTATTTCAGTTAACTTTTGAGACGCTCTCTTATTCCTCACTCCTTGCTCACCCCCTCCCTCTCACCCCTGCAGAGGTCATGACTCAGCATGATTTGTTTATATTCTCCTCTGTGCTGATAAGGAGGTAAGTAACTCGCTTCCTGGCAAAACCCCTTTAAGATATTTGACTATATAAGTGCACATGTTAGGTCATTGTTGACCGGGTCATTGATGCAATACCATAGATGCAATATCCATTAAGTGCAATTCCATAACTGTGACTTCAGAATTAATACCAGAATTGAAACCAGAAGTGAACCAAAGGTAAACACAAACTTTCTTTACTCCTTAGTCACACCAGCACCCAATATGTGCCTCTCTGTCACTATCATTACTGCCTCTCTAATCATCAAACTCTTTGTCTCCCCTCACACACCCACACTGGGCAATTGATTCCATATCTCCCCATCTATCCTACCCTCACACCTGATCTCTTCTCTTCACCTCTTCCATAGCATTAAGACCATTCACACAAAACCTAAACAATCCCCTTTTGCTTTATCCCACACACACCTTCTCACACTCTCCCTGCTTCTCCTTGCTGCTGGGGACATATCTCCCAATCCCAGGCCCCCCCAGCATATCCCTACTGTTGCTTCACCTGCCTTTTACAGACCTAGAAGCACAAACTCCGTTAACCCCTTAAAACTAAAGCCCATTCCCCTCACCCCTGTTATCCCTATCCCCATGTCTGGAGCTCTCTGGAATGCACGTTCTGTGTGCAACAAGCTTCCCTTCATCCACGACTTTTTATCTCAAGCGACCTCTCCTTCCTTGGATTAACAGAAACCTGGCTGACCCCTTCTGACACCACTTCCCCTGCTGCACTCTCTTACGGTGGGCTCTAGTTTACCCCCTCCCCCCCCCCCCGTCCTGGCCCGCAAACACGGCGGAGGTGTCGGCCTTCTTCTGTCAAATGCCTGCTCCTTTGTCCCCATCCCACCTCTGCCTTCCCTCATCCTTCCCTCCTTTGAGGTGCACTTTGTCCGCCCTCTACCTCCCCTCCAACCTCCAAGTGGTGTTGTCTACTACCCCAGGCCCGCCACTTCTCATCGACCACTTCGCTTCGTGGCTCCTCCACTTCTCTCGACTGAATCCCCAGTTATTGTGGGTGGCCAAAAGTATTTGGACCCTGCAATTCTTTAGATAAAATCGTTTCTTCCCGAAAAATGATTGAAACACAAATTATTTGGTATTATTATCTTCATTTAAATTTTGTCTTCAATGGAAAAGCCAAAAAAAAATTGTCAAAAAACCCAAATTGGAATAATTCCACCCCAAAAACAAAAAAAGGGGTTGGACAAAGGTATTGGCCTGTTTGAAAAATCAGTGTGCTTTTAATTTGGTAATTAACGCACCTGTACCTTTCTGTGGCCCTAACGGTGTTGGGAAAATAAAGCACCGCAGCAGCCCGTTGACATGGATTAAAGTTGACTAACCTCTGGGCCCTTGTCCTTGTGGTACCACATGGCATGGAAAAGGGAAAAAAAAGACAAAGAACTGTCGAGGACTTGAGAATTCAAATTGGGGAAGGATAAGCAAATTTAAGGCTCAAGTCCATCTCCAAAGACCGAATGTTCCTGTGTCACCGTGCGCAGTTCACAAGAAATTTTAAAGCCCCTGGCACTGTGGAACCTCCCCCAGTGTGGGAAAAAAAGAAAAATTGACGAGAGATTTCAACACAAGATTGTGCAATGGTGGGCAAGAACCTCGACTAACACCAAAAAAGTTCAAACTGCCCTGCAGTTCGGGGTACAACGGTCAACCCAATATCTGTCGGCGTTGAATAGAAAAAGGGGCTGTCAGTGGAACCGGAAGACCCCACTTTTACCCCGAGACATAAAAAAGCCAGGCTGGTGTTTGCCCAAACTTACCTGGAAAGCCTAAAACTTTTTGGAAGAATGTTTTCTGGTCAGATGAGACAAAAGAAAGAGCTTTTTGGAAAAGGCATCAACATAAGGTTTACAGGAAAAAAAAAAGAGGCATTCAAAGAAAAGAACACGGCCCCTACAGTCAAGAATGGCAGAGGTTTCCTGATGTTTTGGGGTGCTTGCTGCCTCTGGAAACTGGACTGCTTGACCATGTGCATGGCATTATGAAGTCTGAAGACTACCAACAAATTTTGCAGCATAATGTAGGGCCCAGTGTGAGAAAGCTGGGTCTCCCTCAGAGGTCATGGGTCTTCCAGAAGTCTTCCAAAACACACTTCAAAAAGCACTAGAAAATGGTTTGAGAGAAAGCACTGGAGACTTCTAAAGTGGCCAGCAATGAGTCCAGACCTGAATCCCATAGAACACCTGTGGAGAGATCTCATAATGGCAGTTTGGAGAAGGCAACCCTTCAATTCTCAGGGACATGGAGCAGTTTGCCAAAGAAGAATGGGTCTAAAATTCCAGCAGAGCATTTTAAGAATCTCATTGTTTGGTTACCGGAAAGGGGTGGTTGTTCGCAGTTTTTTTGGGGCTAAAGGTTGTGCTACCAAGTATTAGGCTGAGGTGCCAATACTTTTGTACGGCCCATTTTGAAGTTTTGGTGAAATGATCAATGATTTGATTTTTGTCTCATTCTGTTTTGTGTTTTTTCATTGCAAGCAAAATAAATGAATATATTAATACCAAAGAATTTGTGATTGCAATCATTTTCAGGAAGAAACTGAGTATTATCTGACAGAATTGCAGGGGTGCCAATACTTTTGGCCACCACTGTATAATGGGAGATTTTAACATCCCAATCGACTCACCTAACTCCACTACTAACAAGCTCCTGTCACTCTCCTCTTCTTTCGGCCTCTCCCAGTGGACCTCTGGAGCCACTCATAAAGATGGACACATGCTGGACCTCATCTTCTCCCACCTCTACCCCTTATCTAACCTCTAAAACTCTCCTCTCCCTATCTTGCTCACCTTCTCCTCCATCTCTACTCCAGCTGCCCCCCCTGCCCCAAATCTAGTACACCCACGCAGGAACCTACAAAACCTCAATCCTCATTCTCTCTATGACTCTCTTGCTCCCCTCTCTACCATATCCTCATTTGTAGACACAGCCACCACTTTCTACAACACAACAATCACCTCCACTCTTGACATGGTCGCCCCTCTCACACATAATACAACCCCCCAAAATTAACAGACAACCCTGGCACACACACTCCACTAAACAGCTAAGGCGAGCTTCCAGAATTGCTGAACGCCGCTGGAAGAAAACCCGCTCTACCACTGACTTCACCTCATACAATCATTGCACACATTTAAATCTGCACTCACCTCAGCCAAACAGGATTATTTCACCAATATCATATCCTCTCTGTCGCACAACCCCAGACATCTTCAATGCCCTCCTCTGTCCACCAGCACCCACTCCCCCATCTCTCCTCTCAGCAGATGATGTCGCCACTCACTTCTAAAATAAGATCAATTCATCCGACAAAGCTTCACCCTGCAGTCCCCTCCGCCTACCTCTATTCTTGCAGTGTCCCCACACCCACCCCTAAACCTGCTCATCACTACTCCCTCCTAACTTTCTTCTCCCTGTCTCTCATGACAAGCTCTCCTCCCTACTGTTTCCAAATCCACCTCACCACCTGTAGTCTCGACCCACTGCCACCCACCTCATCCCTGACCTTAGTGCTGTTATTATCCCAGCCCTCACCCATCTCTTCAACTTATTAACCTCTGGCATCTTCCCTTCCTCCTTTAAACATGCTACCATCACACCCATCCTCAAGAAACCATCTCTCGACCCCTCCTCTCTGTCCAACTATCGCCCCATCTCACTGCTTCCATTCGTGTCTAAATTCCTTGAACAGCAGGTCCATCTTCAACTGTTCTCCCATCTCTCCACAAACTCTCTCCTTGACCGGCTCCAATCGGGCTTCCGTCCCCACCACTCTACTGAAACCGCCCTAACCCAGGTCACCAATGACCTAGTAGCTGCCAAAGCCTCACGTCACTACTCTGTCCTTATACTCTTAGACCTGTCCTCTGCCTTTGACACTGTCGACCATTCACTCCTCCTACACATCCTCTCCTCCCTCGGCATCACGGAATCTCCTCATACCTCACTGATCGGACATTCAGCGTCTCTCACTCTCGCACCTCCTCTTCCTCTCGCCCACCCTCTGTTGGTGTCCCCCAGGGTTCTGTCCTGGGCCCACTACTCTTCTCTATCTACACCCTTGTCCTGGGTCAGCTCACAGCATCACACAGCTCTCATTACCACCTGTATGCTGATGATACCCAACTCTACATCTCTGGCCCAGATATTACCTCTCTTCTCTCCCGGATCCTAAACTGCCTATCGTCTATATCCACCTTCTTCTCCCCCCGTCTCCTAAAACTGAATGTGGAGAAAACGGAATTTATCATATTTCCACCGTCCCACTCTATCCCTCCACCTTATCTCTCTATCTGTTAACAGCTGCACTCTCTCACCAGCTAAACAAGTCCGCTGCCTTGGGATAACCTTTGACTCCAACCTCTCCTTCAAACCGCACATCCAAGCCCTTACCTCTGCCTGCCGCCTCCACCTGAAAAATATCTCCCGAATCCGCTCATTCCTTGACCTTGAAAGCACAAAAATGCTGGTCCATGCCCGTGTCATTTCCAGCCTAGATTATTGCAACATCCTTCTCTGTGGCCTCCCATCTAGCACTCTAGCTCCCCTCCAATCCATCCTCAACTCTGCTGTCCGTCTTATCCATCTCTCTCCTTGCTACTCCTCAGCCGCTCCCCTCTGCCAATCCCTGCACTGGCTTCCCATTGCCCAGCGAATCCAGTTTAATTTAGTAACCTTGACCTACAAAGCTCTCCATAACCTCTCTCCTCCATACATCTCTGCCTTAATCTCCAGATATCTCCCCTCTCGCAATCTCCGCTCCTCACAGGACCTTCTTCTCTGCTCTCCTCTTATCAGCTCCTCACATAATGGTCTTCCCCCATACTCTGGAACTCACTACCTCAACACCTCAGACTCTCTCCCACGCTCACTAGCCTCAAAGGTAACCTGAAAACCTATCTCTTCAGGATTGCCTATGACCAACATTAACCATGTTACACCACTCCGCCCCACAAACACGTCTGCCCCTCAACTTCTGTCTCTTCCCACCTTCCTTGTAGACTCTAAGCCCTCGTGGGCAGGGCCCTCTCTCCCTCAGTACCAGTTGTTAGTTACTTATTGTAAATTTTGAAATTTGTTTGACCAATGTTATGTTTGTAACCACCTCCAATGTACAGCGCTCTGGAACCAAAGGCGCTCTAAAATAAATAATAATAATAATAATAAAAATAAATAAATAATAAAGCTATTGTTAATATGCTGTTAGCAAATATCTTATAGAAAGAACTCTATTTCAAATACTGGTTTCTAATTGAAAATTTTATTGAGGACCCAAAAGGTCATTTTTGCTGTTTTGTGGGTACAGCTATTGCATAATACACCATTAGCAAATTTCCTATAGAAAGAAATTTATTTCAAACCCTGGTTGCTTGCTGCAAATTATTCGGATAGAATAAAATTTCATTTTTCCACTTTTGAGTTCTTGCATAACAGACCGTTACCCAATCTCCCATAGAAAGAAATGTATTTGAAATTGTGGTTGTTTGCTGTAAATTATTCTGTCTGCTGCCGGAGTTCTGAATTTACCTGACCGCGCTCCTGCTCTTCCGCATTCCTCTGCCAGCCGGTGCGTGTGCTCCCGTTCTCTAGGGTGCACGTGCACCGGCTTTCTGAAATTTAAAGGGCCAGCGTGCCGGTAACCCACGACAAGCCCAGTGCTGCCTCTTTTTCTCCCGATTCGAGTTCTTGATTCATTTCACATAGTCTCCAAAAAAGCGGTTATCCAAAAAAATATTTGAAGAAGGCGTTTAACAGGGCTTTGACCAGTGACAGAGGACATTTATTAATCAGTAAAAAGAAGAAGGAAAAAACTGATTTAATTCGTTGTAAAAGTACCTTTGATGACAGAGCCCAATGAAATGAGAGGTATACTTAGAAGACATTGGCACATTTTGAGGGCAGATCCTATTTCGGGTTGACCCTAAATACCCTAATCACTTATAGAAGGGAAAAAAACTTGTGATGATTTGTAATAGTAATTTTGAGGAATTGGGGAAAAAAAACATGGTTCAGCTCGGTGGTAGGCTATATCCCGTGGCAAAATGTTAAATTTGTCCAATTCATATGGAAAACTAAAGAATTTGTTAATCCCCTTGAAAAAGAGAAGATTTGAGATAAACAAATTCATCAATGTTTAAAACCAGAGGGGGAATTTTGGGGCTATGGTACTTGCCCCCAAGATCTATGTGGGAAAAACCTACAGGAGTTTTCGTCGGTCCGAAAAATCTGGTATATTAAAAATAGAGGTGACACCCCCCCAGCGAGACACATTTTGGGGGGTACATAAAGGTGAAATAGAGGTCAAAAATTTTGGGGCATTTTGTAAAAAGCAGGGGAAAGAAAGGGCGGGCTGGATTAGTTTTTTTACGGGAAAAACAAGTGGAATACGACTAAAACATTGAAACCCAAAAGGCCCAAATGAAGGCTTTTCATTTTCAGCATTTATTTAAATTTTTGGATTCCCTAAAATAATTTTGAAGAAACAGTATATGTGATTAAGTACGGTCAGTGGATATAGCACAGTTGAATATATGACTATAGAAGCATCAGGTTTATATATGTCTTGTCCTCCCTCCCATCTCCATCCTGCGCCTCCCCCCCCTCTCTGCCTCTACGTTGTCCCTCATTTTCCCTGTGTCTTGTAATGATGATAGTTATTGATCACGTGACGCCATTGTTTCTATTTTAAAAAAATTGGATGTTGATAGTTGATTTCCTGTGCAGGAGGAGGGGTCTGTTTGGCAGCTGAATCGTAAGTTATATGCACTTGCCGTTGTTTGTCGTGAGGAGGAGACGAAACCAGCCCCTAGGGAGTAGATTACTGTCTATTCCATGAACATATTCTTCTATTATGGATTTGTTTCTGCTCCGCTGCGTTTAATTTTGTGCTAAACTTTAAATACAGTATATGGAGTATAGTTGTGTTTAGATGCAATAACGTTTTGAATGTACTGGTGTTTTTTGCATGCTCCCATTGTTGACGTAATTGATTTACATGTGGCTAGCCGTGAGCTGTAAAGATAATCTTCAATGGTGGAAGGTGTGATGTGGAAACTGCGTGAGGGAGACGGTGCTAACTATAGAGCCTGCAGCTTTTATTAAAATGAATAAAGAATATTACATGTAAAGAGAAGTGGGTGGTTTATGGAAATAGTCTGAGACAATAGTGTAAAGTGCAATGGGAATATGTTATTTAATAAGGATTGCTGCTTTTTTAAAACTGAATACATTAATAAATATATAAGGACAGAAGTTGATTTATGGTAATATAATATGACAATAGTGTACAGTACAAGGAATTTATATTCCCAATGAATAAGCATTATTAGACATGGAAGAGAAGGGGGTTTATGGGAGATGATAAAGCTGGTAGTGTGCTGTGGAATGTAACCACCTATTCTGCTTAGTCCGTTCTAGGTGAGACCAACGCACTTGAATAATATGAAGAATTGAACGGAAGCCCATCACAGTCCAGGCTGAAAAATGTCTTATAATACAGAACGTATTTGGAGGCGGGCAGTAACGTAAGGATGGAGCGCAAGCCCGTTTATGGAGATGGCGAATTTGTTTGATTATTGAGGTTGTTTTATGGGAGAATGGTGGCAGCTTAGCAGCACATATTGTGAGTGTGCGTGTCAGAGAAGCAGGAAGGGAATGGGCTTTATGTGGTTCTCCATGCTAAAGTGAGCACCCTAATAGGGTGCGTACCTAACAATGATTTAAAGGAAGTGAGCTTAGACCACATATGATTGAACCTCTAAAACCCCTGAAGAAGCCAGTTTAGCTGGTGAAACATGTCGGGGAGGTTCAGATATGACGTTTGAAATGTGTGATTTCCTCACCTCGGTGCCTAGAAGTGTCACCTGCTGCAGAAGTGTGTCCACAAGGGGCTTATTTGTTTTGTGTCCATGAGATTAGGGACGACTATGCCCAAGTGGGAGGCTTTGGTGATCCCTCACTGGAGCTAGTAAAATGTCTCGAAGCTATAAGGCTATCCTTTAATGGTTGGATGTGATCCACCAACTTGAATAATATAAAAGGAGCAATTCCTTCTTTCAAAGTAAAAGGTTAAATGGTGAGTTAGAAATCATGTTTTTTTAATAGTGTGTATAGAGGTTAAGAGTTATACATAATAAAAGTTACGTTTTAGAGTTTTTTTTACAGATAGAGAACTGATAGAGTTTAAGTTTTGCCTATTGCAAAAATATAAATACTTGATTCATTGTCCACCCAGCTGAAAGCAACGTTAAGGCGGACGCTCTATCCCGTGCCTCCGACATCTTTGGTGAAGAAATCGGCTTCCCTAATGTAATACCTCCAGAACACTTGAATTTCCCGCAGCCCATGTGAGATCTCCGGGCATGTACCTCAGGCAAGTCTTTGTAGCTACGGTAGAATTTAAATGGGGTCACTGCCTTCTATGGTACCTGCCACCCTGGGTTACGGAAAGACGATTCAATGCTAATCGCTCACTACGATGGGTAGGTCCAGCCGAATCTTGTCAAGGATGTCAAAAACTTTGTTCGAATACTTACCCTAACTTGCAACCCACACAAGACTCCCATCTCAAGCCAGATGGGTCCTATCTCCAACCGAAGCCCATTTCCGAATCACCCATGGTCCCATATTGCCATGGATTTTATTACAGATCTTCCCCCTTCTGACGAAAATATGGTCATTTGGGTCGTCAGGGAAACCGTTTTTTAAAAATGTCGCAACTTCGTCCCTCTGCCCAGTTTGCCTTCTGCTCCACAACTTGCAAGTCTCTTCTTTCAGCATAATTCCGGTTGCATGGTCCCTTCCCTTACTTTTCGTTTCGGATTGTGGAGTTCAATTTGTGTCTAGATTCTGGCAGACCCTCTGTTCCAGTTAAAGGTGAATCTGGTCTTTTCTTTGGGTACCATCTGCAGACTAATGGGCAGGTGGGAGGGTCAACCAGATCTTTGGCAAATAACCTGCGCCATTTTGTTTCAGCTCAACAGGACAACTGGTCCAGCTTGTTGCCTTTGGGCAAAAAATTTTCCTATAATTCCTGGGCTGGTGCCTGCCATTCTTTTTGATGTACGGACAACATCCCTGCCATCCCCTCCCGATGTCCTCTGCTTCAGACATTCCCGCTGTGGATACTTTGGTCCGCGACCTGAAGGCCATCTGGAATGACACTCTGCAATCTCTACAATGGGCCTCCGCCCAGATGAAGCTTTGACCAGACAAGAATATGAGACCTCCTCTGTCATTTGCTCCTGGAGATAAAGTCTGGCTGTCCTCTAAGTATGTCCGCCCCGAAGATCCCCGCTACAAGCTGGGTCCCCCATTCCTCAGTCCTTTTGAGGTTTTGAAAGAAGATAATCCTGGGGCCTACAAGCTCGGCTACCGCCAAACGATGCGGATCCCGAACTCCTTCCATGTCTCTCTGCTTAAACCATGTATCCTGAATCGTTTCTCCCTGAAGGTCGCACCTCCTTTCCCCCGAGGCTGACTCCTCTTGATGTCTTTGCCGTAAAGGAGATCCTGGCTATGAAGACAAATCAGGGGGAAGCAATACTTCTTATTGACTTTAAGGGGTTTGGGTCCGAAGAAAGATCTTGGGAAGCGTAAGGGCAACATTGTGGACCGTAAGCTCCTTTAAGAAGTTTCTTCAGACCAGAAAGAGGGGAGGCCCAAAAGGGGGAAGGGTACTGTCACAGGTGCTCCTTGCGGCCCTTACTCCAAACTGCCGGCGCACCTGGGGCCCCCGTTGTGCCGGCGAGTGGTTGCCCCCCCACTTTACCTGCTCATGCTCTTCCGCCTTCCTCTGCCAGCCTGTTTCTCAAAGACGCGTGCCTGCTCTCTGGAATTTAAAGGGCCAGCACACCGGGTAAAAAGGTTTATTGCTGGGCACTGTCCCTATATATTCCCGATCACCTCCTTTGGGTTCCCTGCCAGATCTTTAGTGTGCCTAGCCTATTGAAAAAGCTTTCCTAGAAACCCTTGTCCATGTTTCCGTGTATCGAAACCGTCTGCTTCCATTTATCGAACACGAACCTGTCCCCAGCACCTCGGCTGCCTCCGCAAGCAAGTCATGTCAGGGGTAGCGACCTGGTGAGATCAAGCTGCAGCAAGTTCATCCCGCTTTGCGGCGGGCTCTGGTGAATATATATCCAGGAAATAGAGTTCTCTCTGTTGCTAAATCTTACTCAACACCAAAAAGTGTAATTTTGCCAGATTTTAAGTCCACATAATGTTGAAATATACCAGTGCATTATTGTGTTCCACATATACAGTGGGGAAAAAGTATTTAGTCAGCCACCAATTGTGCAAGGTCTCCCAGTTAAAAAGACAAGAGGCCTGTAATTGACCTCATAGGTAGACCTCAACTATGAGAGACAAAATGAGAAAACAAATTGAGAAAATCACATAGTCTGATTTAGAAAGAATTTATTTGCATTTGAAAATTATGGTGGAAAATAAGTATTTGGTCAATAACAAAAGTTCATCTCAATACTTTGTTATATATCCCTTGTTGGCAATGACAGAGGTCAAACATTTTCTGTAAGTCTTCACAAGGTTGGCACACCCTGTTGCTGGTATGTTGGCCAATTCCTCCATGCAGATCTCCTCTAGAGCAGTGATGTTTTGGTGCTGTCGCTGGGCAACACGGACTTTAAACTCCTTCCAAAGGTTTTCTATGGGGTTGAGATCTGGAGACTGGCTAGGCCACTCCAGGACCATGAAATGCTTCTTACAACCCCCCTCCTTCGTTGCCCGGCACG
The DNA here is from genome assembly GCA_025379985.1 of Phyllomedusa bahiana. Lineage (NCBI taxonomy): Eukaryota > Metazoa > Chordata > Amphibia > Anura > Hylidae > Phyllomedusa > Phyllomedusa bahiana. The sequence goes on from JAODAL010052216.1 coordinate 14,464, forward strand.
TGTTTGGGGAAATCCTTGTCATGATGAAAGACCCAGCCAAAATTTCTTTTTCCCAATGCCCCTTGCGAGGGAAATTTGGGTTTGCACTCAAAATCTCACAAGAGGGCCGCTTTCCCTTTTTTAAAATGTAAAAGGGTCATTGTCCTTTTTCCCCTTTGCAGAAAAACCCACCCCAAAAAGAAATAATGTTGCCACCCCATGCTTCACAGAGGAAATGGTGTTTTTTTGGGAAAGAAAATTTCGGGCCTTCTCTCTCCTCCAAACACCCCAAATTTTTCTTTTTTCTCCAAAACAGTTCTATTTTGGGTTTTCCCATTTTACCATATGAAAATTCCCCAATACTTTTCCTTGGTTTCCACCCAAAAAAGATCTCAAATCAAACTTCAGACGGGCCCAGAAAATGAAACTGGCTTAATCGGGGGGGGACACTCGGGAAAATTTGCAGGAAATTTAAATAGGTCCCCCTGTTTTTCATTTAGGGCCCCCCCGTGTTGGGGACCCTTCAACCGAGACCCCCAACACCCTCTGCCTAAGTAATTTTCGGTGCAGAAAACCCAAAAAAACGAAACCACCCCCATTAAGCCCATTTTTTATTATATTTTAAGTTTGCCCCTCCCCCTTATAAAACACCCCCTCTCATCCAGAGAAATCACCAGTTCATTTTTTTTAAAAAACAAACTCCTTGCAAAAGGGGGGTTCGAAATCCAGCCACTTTGTCGCTTTTAAATTTTCCTCGCCATAAATAAAAGTCTGGGATTTTCATTTTCTCACCTCTGAAAACCTTTTAAAGTTTTCCTACAAACCCAAAATCAAACCAAGGGATTAAATCTCCACTGAAAATTTGAAAAATACGCGGGAAATCATTTGACAAAAAAAAACCCAAATTTATCGCTCTATTTTGGGGCAAGGGCCAGAACATATCATCAGAAGGCCGGGGCAAAAGGAAAAACCTTTACACAGGGGGAGAGGCCCAAATTTCCCCAATTTTTTATGTAGAAATAGAGGTTTCGAAAACCTCGATTTATTAAAAATAATTGAAAATTTTTCGAGGGCTGCACTATCGGGGAAAACAATGGAAAGGGGCTCCATTTTCTCCCCCAAATTTTGGGCTCTTTTAAGGGCCAATATCCCTTCCCACATACTACGTAAATCTTTTGGGGTTTCCCTAAAAAAAAATTTGGGGCCAAAAAAATTTTATATAAAGTGGATATCACCCCTTAAATTTTTTTTGATTTTTCCTTGACCTTTTTCAATGGATTTAAAACTTGGCTTTAAATTGAATTGTGTCTGTTTTTTTCTGAAATTTATAAGCGTCCCCAAGCTGTAAGTATTTGTATACAAAAATATGGGGAAAAGGAAAAATTCCTTGCAATTGCTAAAAAATTTTTAAAAGAAACCCCCCTAAACGTAAGCATTGAGAAACATTTTAAAGGCCCCTAGATGCCCATGACCCCCCAAATCCCTGAACCCAAAAAAAAAGTTTGGACAACCAGGGGGTTTTTCCCAAATCCGGGTATAGGATTTTCCCCCTGAACCCCAAAAATCCCCCGTTTTTTCCCCACCACAGTTTTTGCATCAAAAATAAATTTTTGGAAATTTTTTGGAGTCAAAAAAGTTTTTGCCTCCCATTTTTACCAAAAAGTTTTGGGAGAATTAAAAAGGGGCGAAAATATTTAAATTTTTAAAACCCTTATTCCCTTCCCATCCCAAATCTCTCATATATTGCAGTTTGGCTGCCAAGAAGAAAAACCTGCGGATTGGGAATTTCCCAACCCCCCCCTCGTCCTTTTCCCCAAATTGGGCAGATTTTTTCTAGCTTTTAACCGGGCATGTGCCCTCCCCCCAGTTTAAGGGGCCTAAAAACCCATTGACTTTAAAAAAGAATCCCCGGGGGGAAGCCAAAATTGGAGATTTTAAGTGGGAGGTACAAAAAATTTGGGGCAACCAAATAAATTTTAACCAATTTGACCCCCCGCAATCGATAATGGTAATTTACGCCAACATCCAATTTATTTTAAATTTAACAAGCAAGGGGTATCCAAAACCCAACCCCCCAAATTCCGTAAATTCACTGAAATTTTTAACCCATTTGGGAAAGAATGGGACACTAAAAAGTGGGTATACCCCTCCCCCCCTTGGGGAATTTTAAATTGATCCATGGAAACCACTCCATAATGAAAGATTTCCCCCAAAATTTAATTGCAACCCAGAGTAGGCCCCAAAAAAGTTTTTTAATGTCTTTAAAATTTCCCTCTGGGCAATGAGCCGCCAGTTTTAGCCAATAAAAGGAGGATATCATCAGGTAAAAAGGCCCTTTTTTGTCCTCCAGCCTCCCCCTCCTAAAGCCTTCAATTGGGCTTTGGGCTCTAATTTTAGCTAAAAAACCCCAATTGGCCAGGGGAAAAATAGAAATTTGGGAACAAAGGGAAATTCCCTGCCCGGGTTCCCCTTCCGCAAATAAAACCCCTTTCTCTGATGGAAATTTTAGACTGCCCTTAGCCCTTAAAAACAGTAAAAAACACTTAATCCGGGATATAAATTTTTTTTTGGCCCAAACCCCCCAATTTATGAAAAACCCCCCATAAAAATTCCCACTCCCACACTATAAAAGGGTTTAAACACATCAAAAGAAAAAATTTTGACCTACCCCCCACTTTATCAACAGGAAGGGCCTGAAAGGGTTTTCCCGGAAACAGTCCCTTTTAATTTTATTGGACGTATCCCCTTTTTTGGTAAAAAACCCCGCCTGTTCAGGATGCACGAGATCAAATCCCAAACCGCAGTTAGTTTTGTTCGCAAACCCCTTAGCTAGTATTTTGGTATCCACGGGAAATTAGAGAAATGGGCCGGTATAAAACCCGGGACAATGGTTTCTTTATAAAGGTTTTAAAAAAAACAAAATTTTTAAACCCCTCCTCTTGCTTTGAAGAAAGGCAACCTCCCCTGTGTCTTTTTAAATCCTAAAAAACCCCAACAAATTAGGTAACAACCCCTCCCCAAACTGCTGAATACCTCGTAGGCAACCCATCCAATCCGGGGACTTTTTAAATTTGCCAAAGTTTTAAACTGCCACCTGCAGTTCCCCTAACTAGAGGCCACCCCAAGGGGCCTCTCGCTTTTTCGCACTTAACATGGGAAGATCTAAAACCCGAAAAATATTGTTGGATCTGAAAAGGGGAAAACCTCAAGTCTTGATGTTTAAAAATCCCCCCAATATTCCCAAAAAATCCAAGCTTTTTCTGTCATTAAGGCGCCTGAGGCGTTTTCGCATAGCTTTTTATAAAACGGAAAGCCCCTTTTGGAATTAAAATAAGGCTAAGAAAACGGCCCCCTGCCCCCCTTCCCAAAATAAGTTTGTTTTTTAAAAAAATCTTTTTATTTTAGCAAATTCTAAAAAGAAATGTGTTCATGTACCTGCGCCTTTTTCGCAGTTCCTCTCCGGCTTGTGGGAAAACAAGCAAAAAAAATCGATTCTCAGCAGCATTGGGTACTTTTCAGGAAGTTTTTTCCCAGCTGCCCCCTTTTAATCTTCATGGTGCCCAATTTCCCGCGTCCGCCCCCCCCCAAAATTAACCCCCTTTCCCTATTTTCCCACACTGTAAATGATCGGAGCTGAGTCCACATTCATCTGAAAGAATTCCTCCAAATCTGACCCAAATTTTAAATGTACCAATTTGGGGCAACCAGAGAGCAATTTAAAACCCCCACCCCCCCCTATTACCCCAATGGATAAATCAGGAAATTTTAAAAAAGTATCACATTACGAATGATCCAAAAAGGAGCGTGTAAGATAAATCAGTTTTTGTAACCTTTTGAAAAGAGCCCTGATTAAACCCCAAACCATTTCTATTTTAGAAATTTGTTATAAATAAATAGAATAACAGGAAAAAGGAAAATCATTAGGGTGTTTAGCAACGCCAGATGTCTACAAATTTTCCAAATCTCCAATCATGTGTCCAAACGGGAAATCAAACTGGGGGGTTTGTAGTACAATTATTTGCTGATAATTTTATCCCAATGTGGTTCCCCCACAGTAAATTTAAAAACCCCCCTAATAAGAATGGAACATCAGGTAACCCTCCCCCAAAGGGTTTTAAACACTGCTTTTAAAGGGACTTCCAATTAAAGGGTTTTTGGTTTTAAAAAATTTTACCAAAACAAATTTGCAAGTAAATATTTTTCAAAAACACATATATATCTTTCCCCTCTCCACTTTTCTAAAAAAGCCAGACATTTTAAAAGGAAGGGTTTTTTGGGGGATTTATAATTTACCCCCCCTTTTAATAATAAATGTGTAAACAATGACACGCCCCCAAACCCCCCCATTTCCCCTTTTAAAACCCCTTTTACTGTATCGGACACTAAAATTTTATCTTGAATAAACCCTATAGCTGGCTGATATTTTGGGGAAAAAAAATTAAACATTTCATATCTTTTGTTTGGGGCCCCCAGTCCCCTGACATTTCCCAGGAGAGCAGGTTTTTTCTTTTCCGCCAACTAACATCCTGTGTCCATTAAGTTTAAACCCAAATAACCCTTTTAAATTTCCCAAAATGATGGTTTTAAGCCATCCAAACCCGCCTCACAAAGTAAGCAAAAGCATTCTGGAGAAAGATAAAAACCCCCCCCCCCCCCCCTCAGAAAATAAACATTTTAAACCAAAATTGTAAAAATTACAAAATACAAGAAATTAAAAAAGTGCAAAATTTTTGAGTTTTTAACGCCACCCCCCTTTGAGTCTGGATTTGGGGAAAAGCATGGCGTATTGCCAACCCCCAAAAGCCCGAGCCCCCCTCTTTTTCATCCTGGAACTGCGCCCCCTTCTTTTTTTTAACCCCCTGAAAAAGAAAACCGGAAAAGAAGGAATCCGACAGCCGCCACCAGACTTCCCCGCGAAGGGGCCCCTTTGCGCAGTATAGTATCTCTATCTTTTAAAATGAAGGGAGCATTAACCAGCACTGATCTAGGGCCCGGGGGTCCTGGAGGGAATGGGCCAAATTTTGGGGCCCTGTGTGCCCTCTCAACTGCAAACAAGAAAATTTAAAAGGGGCCCTTTTCCCAAAATAATTTGTGAGCCAGGGGCCTCAAAGAAAACCTAAAGGGGTTGGGGCCCTCTTTTTTTTTGGGCACTCCCCCCGAAGCGCACCCTTGTTTCTGCGGGACGATTCTCCAATCAAACCGTCTTGGCGAGTATTTCCTTTTATCACCTGAAAAGCGACTCCCATCCCCCCCCTTTCATAGGAGTGAATTGATCCTCCAAAACACTGATTCTGGTTTCAGCAGCTTTGGGCCCCTCAGCAATCCTGCATATCATGCCGCATGTGTTTTATATCCCCTTTTTAAAACCACCAACTTGTGTAGTCAGGGGGGATAAAGCAGAAAGGCATTGGTGAACAGCTTTTTCACATCCCCAAACGTAGCTCCTCTGAAACTTGGGTGTGCTTTTTAAAAATAGGGGTGACCTGTGTATTTGTTTTAGGTTTTTGGCTCCTGTATGCAGGCTGGGTGGGAAAATATTTCTTCCGTGCTCTTTGCTTGTCTGTCACAGCCACTGCTTTTATTAATTTTCCCAGCCTCCCGCCCGGGTTTCCCTTTCTGGGATTTCGTGCCAGAGGAAGATGTTGGGAAAGGGGTTTTTTGGGGGAAAAATTGGGCTAAAACCCAGCCCTGTCCCCCCTGCGGCAAACCCCTTTTTGCTTCCCCTGCTTTTCCCGGGAGAGCCAAAGCCGTCCCTGGCTTTTTTGGTTTTAGCTCCACTCTTTCCCTTTTGCCTCCTTGTTGCGGCGATCATCGGGACCACAGGTCTGGAAAGTGACCAAATACTCCCCGTGATTAAGAGAAACAGCTCGCTTGTTGTCCACGTAGTTTTTAAGTCCTATGCCTCCCCAAAACAGGATTTTTAAAAAGGGGCAAGTGCTGGGAGCTCCCTCTTTGATGCTGCCCCCTCACTTGCCAGTCAGGGTCCGCCCCCCGCTTCCATTTTTTTTAAATTAAAATTTCTCCCACATTGATTTTTTTCAACCAACGCTTTTTCCTTTGCAGATTCTGTTTTTCCCCGCCGGGGTGCGGGCAAACAGTTTTTTTTTCTGGTACCTTCGAAAACTCTTTGGTCTTTTTCCCACCATAATGGAGTTTGGATATATGTGTTTAAAATAAAATTATATATGTGGGGAAAAGCAAGAACATCCAAAACGGGAATATGGAGGTTCACTACAGGGGTATTACGGGGGGGTCAGCAGTAGCAGCTGCAACGGGGCCCTGCATCCTGGGGGGGCCCAAAAAAGCCCTTTTCCCCACAAAAGAAAGACAACGGTTTTGGAAATGGCTCAGGGGAAACCCTGGCAGGGGGGGGCCAAAAAGGGGGCAGTACGGCCGTGCTTCTGCGGGGCCCTAACCCTTTAATCAAATAGGGGCCCACTGATAGTTAAAAGAAAAGGAAAACTAGTAATGGGGGGCACCCCGTTTCTTTTGGGCTGTATGGGGCCCAAAAAAACAGTTAAAGAATGACTGATTGAAACCTAAAACAGGGGGGGGACCATTTCCACTTTTCTCACCAGGGCCCCCAAAAATTTTAATTTTACGGTCTGCAGGCTGGACTAGACAAAAGCAGTACCACTGGGGGGGCAGCGAGAACATCCCAAAGGGGGAAAAGGGGGTTCCAGTTCGACAAGATTAGGGGGCAGTACCATTGGTGGGAGCGAGAACATGCCAATGGGGGAACCTATACAGGTGATAACACCTGTAAATAACATCCAAAGAGTCCCAAATGCATAGGGAACAAATTAGAAAAAAAAATTTGCCCCCTAAAAAGGTCAGAAAAAATTGAGAGGTAAAATACTTCCCTTTTCCCTTTTAATTTGGGTAATGAAAAGATGAACAACTTGCAACAGGGGGTTAGGGTATAGGGGGTGCCGCGGACTAGATTAGATGGGAGTACCATTGGGGCAGCGAGAAAAATGGCATGGGAACAGCAAGGGTTTCCCAACCCCCAGATTACAATGGGGAACAGAAGGGGCCCCTTCCAAAATTAGGCAATGGGGAACAGCCGGGTTCCGTTTTTACAAGATTAGGGAATAGGAAAGGGGGAGGTTCCAAATTCAACAAACCCAGGCAATGGGGGAAAAAGGAGGGGTTTCCCTTTCGACAAAACTTTTGGCAGCCGTACCCCTTGGTTTGGGAAACGAGAACATGGCAGTGGGGAACCTTCACAAGTGGTGGAAGCTTTTAAATTTCCAACTGTAATAGTAAAATGGGAAAACTTGGGAAAAACGTAGTGAAAAAATTTGGGCCCCTGAGAGTGACAGAAAAAAAAAATTTAGAGACCTTTAAATTTTTCCCAAATTCCTTTTAATGGTTTAATTAAAAGAAAGACAGTTATGTCAGTGATGTCATTATCACCCCCCGGGCCCGCTGTGCAAAATGTGTGTCCGAGATAACCCTGGCTGCTGGGGAGGGTAAAACTTCTAACGATTGTCTAAAAAAGCTCAGGCCATTCAACCCGTTTTGGGCACAAAAAAATTGAATGGGTTCAGAAAAGTCCAAAAACATCGATGGACCCACATATCAGGATCATGGTTAAGGCGGCCTCTGTGTGTCGAATGCTCGTTGCTGACTTTGGGTTCCACTGACTTTAAATGGAAAAAAGAAAAAAAGATGTCTCATTGGTCAATAACCTGCTCAAAACCCCGGCATTCTCGAAATGACGTGTCACCCCCAAAAACCCACCCGTATGTCATGAATGAACGCCCTTGACCGGCTTACAATCCTTGTCTAGTGAGAGGACTTTGGGACACAATGCGCCAACCCCGCTGGAGATCTTTTTTGCAACTTGGGGGGCTGGGACAGAACGGCTTTTTTTTGGCAAAGAAATTCCTGCTCGGCACTGATATTGGGGGTTTTCCAGGGCCTGACTTGGCGGAACCCACTGTGCCACCGACGAAAAACAAAATTTTCCCAAACCAAAACCAGGCAAACCGACATTCAGGCTTTTAGCTTTGGGGTGGTTGGGGTAAAAACGTTTCTTAGCTCCCCCCACCTGACAAAGGAAACTGGGTGTTCCCCTTGCCATGTTTCTCGCTGCCCCCAAAGGTACTGCCGCCTAATGTAGTGGAACCGGGAAACCTTTGCTATTCCCCACTCCTGTTCCCCTGCCCCCCAATGGTACCCGCCGACAATGTATGGAACCGGCCTCACTGTTTCCCCCTTGCCAGTTCCGCGCCCCGCAATGGCACTGCCACTAATCTAGCCAACTTTAAGTTCTTGGGCCCTGGTGCAAAAAATGATATGGGGTTCCTGCCAGTTACCATGTGCCATTTCCAATACCTTTGTCTTCTTATGTGTGAAAGGGGCAATGTAGCAGCTGCTAACGCTGTACCTCCTATAGCTACCCTTGGAATTTTTTACCTTTGTTTCAGTACATCCATTGTTAATGGGGCATGATCTGTCACTAGTCTGAATTTTCTTCCCTGTCAGATAGTACTGCAAAGACTCCAAAGCCCACTTTATTGCCAGACACTCCCTTTCTACTATGGCATAGTTCCTTTCACAGGACGTGAGCTTCCTACTTAAATATGTAATGGGGTGCTCCTCCCCATTCATCTCCTGTGACATGACTGCCCCAACCCACCTCTGAGGTGTCTGTCTGACAATAAAATCTTGTGAAGTCCGGCCACCACACTGGCTGGCTATAAAGGGTTTTTTTCAGGGTCTGAAATGAATTTTCGGCCTCCTCAGACCATTTCACCATTACTGCCTTCCTCCCTTTTTTTAGGTCGGTCAGCGGGGCTCCAACTGAAGCGAAGTTCGGCACGAACCTGTGGTAGTAGCCGACAATCCCAGGAACGCTCTTACCTGCTTTTTTGTAAGGGGTTGTAGCCACCTCTGAATTGCCTCTACTTTGTTTATTTGGGGTCTTATTGTGCCCCTACCCACAATATATCCCAAGTATCATGCTTCCTCTAACCCAATAGCATATTTCTCAGGGTTAGCTATAAACCCTGCTTTCTTAAGTGAGTCGAGTACCACCTGTACCTTGCTTAGATGAGACCCCCAGTCAGTACTGAAAATCACAATATCATCCAGGTAGGCAGATGTCTACCTGGTATGGGGTTTTAGAATATTATCCATTGCCCTCTGAAACGTAGATGGGGCCCCCTGTAACCCAAAAGGCATCCTGGTATAGTGGAATAGCCCCTCTGGAGTGGAGAAGGCAGTTTTCTCCTGGCTTCTTCTGACAGGGGAATCTGCCAGTAACCTTTAGTGAGGTCCAGTGTGGTAATGTACCTGGCTGACCCCAGTCTTTCAATCAGTTCATCCACCCGGGGCATCGGATAGGAATCCCACTATGACAACCTTCCCAACATCTGAGGGTGCTTCTACTTGGGCCGTCAGGGACACTACTAGGGCCTCTCTATCATGCCATGGCTTTATTAAATTTATGTGGTATAGTTGAAAAGGTTTTCTTCTCCCTGGCTGATGTATTTTATAGTTCACCTCTCCAACTCTCTCTACCACTTCATAAGGTCCGAGCCATTTAGCCAGGAACTTACTCTCGACCGTAGGAACCAGGACCAGTACACGATCCCCAGGGTTAAACTGCCTAACCCTAGCGGCCCTATTGTATACCCGGCTCTGTAACTCCTGTGCCCTCTGCAGGTGCTCCTTCACAATGGGCATTACGTGGCTGATGCGATCCTGCATCTGAGTGACATGTTCTACCACACTTTTGAAGGGGGAAGCCTCACTCTCCCATGTCTCTTTGGCGATGTCCAGCATGTCCTAGGGTGTCTCCCATATAACAATTGAAATGGGGAGAACCCCGTGGAGGATTGAGGAACCTCTCTGATGGAGGATAGAAGGTATGGCAGCAGACAATCCCAGTCCTTCCCATCCTTTTCTACTACCTTTCTCAACATCCCCTTCAAGGTTTTATTAAATCTCTCAACTAATCCGTCAGTTTGAGGATGATACACAGAGGTCCTCAGTTGTTTAATGTGCAATTGTCGACACAGGTCCTTCATTATACTAGACATAAAAGGTGTCCAATGGTCTGTTAGGATTTCTTTTGGTAAACCCGTTTTAGAGAAGACCTGCACTAACTTTCGGGCAATACACTTCGAGGACATGTTTCTTAGGGGAATGGCCTCAGGATACCTGGTAGCATAATCTAGTATGACTAGAATGTACTGGTGCCCCCAGGCAGACTAGACCAATGGCCCTATGAGATCCATAGCGATACGTTCGAATGGCACCTCAACAATGGGTAGGGGAACTAACGGGCTCCTGACATGGGACATAGGAGCGGTTAGTTGGCACGTGGGGCAGGATTTACAGAAATTGGCAATCTCTTGATGACACCCTGGCCAATAAAACCGTTTAAATACCCCCCATGTGCCCCCTAGCACATGACTGTGAGCCATATCAAGTACCATCCTCCTATAGGGTACGGGCACCAACAGTTGTTCCACAATTTCCCCTCGTACCTCTACAACCCGATATAGCAAATCATTATTTACAGCAAAATGCGGAAACCTTTTCTCAGCGTCTGGCTCTTGTGGTACCTCATTTAGTACTGTTGCCTGGTCTCATGCATTCTTTAGGGTGAGGTCTCGCAACTGAGCCGTGCCAAAGTTCTCACGTGACACCTCCAGGTCCGGTACATTTTGCTCAGAGGCGGACAACTCTTCCTCGCCTCCTGCCAATACAGCTAACGGGAAGTTATCCGTAACATCAGTGGTCACCCCTACCGCATCATAATGCACATCCTCTGTTAGTGGAATTGGACTGAGGGTTTGTGGAATCACAAACCCTCCTAGCGTCACCTTGGAGTTGTGACCAAAGTTCCCAGAACAGAGGAAAGTCCCTTCCCAGGATTAGGGGATGTAGCAAGTCTCTTATGATGCTCACTTCATGGCTCAGAGTCCCACAGACAGTCTCGATAGTGACTGTAGCCAGTGGGTAGTGCTTAGTGTCCCACGAATGCAGAACCACCCCCACCCGTTTCTCCGAGGTTACCATGTCATGAGGAATGGTAGCTCACAAGAGGGTAACTAAACTGCCAGAGTCCAACAGGGCCAAACCACACTGACCCCATTCACCCGGACACAGCATTCCTGAGGGCCTGGGTCTGGCAGGGGCACAGCACTACAGGCAGAGTGAGCAAACATGGAGAGGCGACGGGTGGCACCACACTCCATAGGCTCCTCCCGCTGAGGACAGTGTGCTGCAATTATGCCTCTTTGAGATCCCGTTGATAGTCGGCGGTGCTTAAACATTTTTTGATCAAAACATGTGAACTAAGAATCTCAAAGTTTTTTTCATGTATTGTAGATAGCATAAATTCTTCTTTAGAGGTTTCCATGTCTTTTTGATAGCCCTTTTAGCTGATGGTGTGCCACTGATATTGGAATGTGTGTATATATACCACAACCATGCCAGTGGCACCGGGTTCACATTGTGTTTTTCAGAAATGTTTTTTTGTTGCAGAGCTATACGTTATATTAGGCAATATTGCTTTTAACTTATATAGGGAGGAGTGGATTGGCCTCCATTTTGTTTTTTTGCACCCCGTCCACCTTCACAGGTTGCTAGATCAGTGCACTGTGCTTATAAAGATGGTGTTTTTTTTTCTCTCTGGACCATGGGGGTCTGTTGACCCAAATGAGAATTTGTG
>JAODAL010052217.1:0-26133 GCA_025379985.1 Phyllomedusa bahiana
TCTCTATATCCAGATATAACAAATACATTTTTAATTTGAACTACCTTAATATTATCTTAAATGCATTTGGCCTTAACAAGTTGGCGTCTCCCTCGGTGAGCATCGCTACTACATCAGTAAAAGAGATACCTGTGCCCCGACTTGCTGTGTAAGGCTAGGTTCACACGGCTTAACTGCGGGACGTAATTACGTCCCGCAATTATGCCGTGTGGCCGGGGGCGGGAGCGGGGGGCCGGCACTTCGCCGGCCCATAGACAATCATTACTAGCATCGCTATTTCATAGTAAAAAAGAGATACCTGTGCCCCGACTTGCTGTGTAAGGCTAGGGGTTCCCCGGTTAACTGGGGACGTAATTCTCCCGCAATTATGCCGTGTGGGCCGGGGGGGGGGAGGGGGGGGGCACTTCGCCGGCCCTAGCAATCTTTTCTGCGGCGCGTAACGCCAGAAAGTGACTGTCAATTATCTCCCCACCCGGCGGATTCGCCGGGCGGGGAGAGGAGAGTATCCAAGTTCTTTGAGAAATTGATTACCGTAATGAATGGCTTTTTCAGCCCGTAATTTGCGCACTTCGGCGCATTAAAACGGGCCCAAATCGGCCCCTTTTAAAACCGTTTGGTGAACTGGCCTTAGGCTATCGGAAAAACAGAAGAGGCCTAAAAGGAAGAGCTGCAGGTTAAAAAAATTTCTTACCCTCTTCCTCCCCGGTTTTCCCCCTGATGTGTCGGACACGGGCTCGTAAGGTTTCCTTTCCGTTAATCCCCGCCCTACTTTTTAGTTTTGGAAAACTTAATACTTGGTATAGTATGTCTCCTATTGATATTTTTATTTCAATTTTTGGACGTGCTGTTTTCTGTATTTTTCTGCTCTAGGTGTTATACATACCAGAAACAAGCTATCTTGATGACAGAGTCCAGTCCGGCCGGATGATTCTGCCCCAGGTGTGGCCAGCAAAATACAGATTGGAGAAAAACCTGTTTCAATTGTGGTACACCAAAACCTGGAGGAGGAGGTGTACATCCCATCCTCACTAAAACGCAGCTTGTGGGATCCGTTTTCTCCGCCAATAGCTCCACTGAACAACCCGGGTCATGGGCACGACATCCCCTTCCCCCCTGCCCAAACCTTAGCTTATCAACAGAATTTAAAAACAGAGCTGTTTTACTGGCGGCCTGAACACCCAAGAGGCAATGAGTTTGTAACATCTCTCCCCCACCCCCTCCCGAAACCTGTGCCCCAGGGGGGGCCCTCAGAAATTTTTGGGCCCCCTACAGCCAAAGCTTTGGGCCCCCCTGTTAAATTTCCCCCCCCATAACCCATTGCCCCGCCCCCACCAACCCCGTCCTGCAACCCAACCCCAAAAAAAGAAGATGCAATTGTCCCCTTTTCTTGGATTGAGTTCTTGTTGAAAATTTTCCATACATTTTTTTCTTATTGTGTGGGTAGTGTGGGATACAAGGGCCCGCAAATACCACATGTCACCACGATATACTGACCAAACCAGCATACCAAGACCAATTAATACCGCCATATATCACTATGTATGGTGACTAATACCACTACAATGTTACTGACTAAACCAGTGTACTAAGGCCAATATTACCATAAACAACAGCAATATACAAAGACGAAGTAATACCGCAACATCATCACCACATATCTCCACTATAAAGATGCAGAAAAATTCCACAATACAGTGAATGAATATAATACAATACAATAACAACAATATTACCACCATACTGTGACCATATAGGGGGAAATGCATGAAAACTGTCTAGGTCTAAATCTCACTTTGTTGCCCGTAGCAACCAATCAGCGTTCCTAGCGTTATTTTTTCAGAGCAGTATATAAAATGAAAGTGGAGCTCTTATTGGTTGCTATGGGCAACAAAGAAAGTCATACATCTAGACAGTTTTCCTACATGTGGCCCATAGTGGCAGATATAACTGATTACCTCCCCCTGCTGTTTGGGGCTCATTCAAGGGCCTCCTCTCCCTCAGATATGTGGGGCCCCACAGGTCCAGTGAGGGGTCCCACAAATCCCAGGCCCCTGGGACTTGCAGGGCCCCACAAATCTTTGGGGCCTTCACTGGGACCCCCAAATCTCTGGGGACCTTCACTGGGGCCCCCAAATCTCTTGGGGCCTTCACTGGGGGCCCAAAATCTCTGGAGGTCTTCACTGGGGCCCCCAAATCTCTGGGGGCCTTCACTGGGCCCCCCATATCCCTGGGGGCCTTCACTGGGGGCCCCAAATGTCTGGGGCCTTCACTGGGGCCCCACAGGATTTGGAAGTGCCCTGCCATAAAAATAGGGGCCCGCGCTGTAAGTAAAGATTAACACCATTGCTTTACATTACAAAGATTCAGTCTCCTTACTTCTCTACCAGCTCCTGCACGAACTGAGCAGTCGGCCCCTCCTCCTCCCTCTGGCTGCTGGCAGATCAGTGACTCTCTGCTCACAGGGCGGGACTCACTGATTACATTAGATGACATCACCGGCAGCCAGAGGGAGGAGGAGGGGCCGACTGCTCTGTTACTGCAGGAGCTGGTAGAGAAGTAAGGAGATTGAATCTTTGTAAAGTAAAGTAATGGTGTTAATCTTTACTTACAGCGCTGGGAGGGGGCGGGGCCTGCCGGCGACGGCGGGCCCCCCCTTGCTCCACATTCCGGCCGGGCCCCATACGGGAGTAGGGGTTCTACCCCCCTATTGGCGGCCCTGCCTGTGTCCTTTGCTCGCTAATTGGCCATCATCCAATAGACTTATTCAGCAGCATGGCTAGATTGTAGAGCCCTAGTAATGGGAAAACCAGGGGACAATGCTGGCAGCATGATCACTGACCAGGTTGTTCAGTTAGCAGAATAGGAACTGTTCCAGGCTCTTAACACCAGGGGAAAAAAAAACATATGGTTCAGGCAAATGATATAGAGAAGCCCTACTAAGATGGGTGAAGGAGAAAGCACAGGAGGGGTCAATGGGATTAGAGGGCATAAAACAAGGAAAGGCAGAAGGTGTAGAATGTCTAAACAAAGGCTGACCTGGGTTATAATGAAGGAGGTTCTGTGGCACAAAAACTTTTTGTACATACATTTGTAACTGGGCTTAAAGGGGTTGTCTCGCTACAATGATTGGGTTTTAATTAAAAGATCTTTAAAAAACAAGCAGCTTTGCAATATATGTTCATTACAAATGTCCTACTGATTTTGAGCTAGCCCTGTTAGTATTACTACATCAGCTTCTCAAATCTCTATAGTAGCTGACCTGTTGATCCTTATCTTACTGGCTGTCAGGTCTGAATGACTCATCACCTTTGAAGACAGGTCGGAGCAGAGAGCCCCTCCCGCACAGAATGCTTCTGGAGTGGAGGGAGGAGGAGGGAGGGGGGAGGGAGGACTCTGGCGTCTGTGTCCGAGCTGCCTGGATTAACCCTGTGTGTGCCTGCTTCCTCCTGCTCTCTACACAGATAGATGTGACAGCAGTGACCCTGTCTGTTACTATAATCATGATATGTCTTTGGAACTGTGACTATACTAATACTATACAGATCAGGGGGCATGTGATACTTTATGTTCTCCTGTATTAGTGAGACATCCTGAGTATAGTAACACTTCCCTTGTTGTTGCTGGAGATGTGGAGACTGTAAGCTAAGCAGGGGGATATAGGAACACATGCATCCCCTCTGCTCTATTAGCACACAGCTTCATATTCCTCTCTACACTCCTAGATCAGCCCTCTCCTGCAACAGACCTAGGCAGGCACACACAGGGTGAACTCTGAGAGCAAACCCCCCTCCCCCCCCCCCTGTATAGAAGTTACGTAGCTGCCTGTGTGCTGATGGGAGGGGGGAGAGGGAGCAGAACAGACAGACAAGCTAGCACGCCCCTCAGTTCAACTTACCAGGGACACTGACAGGCTGAAAGCTCGTAATGAGACAACTCCTTTAACCCTCTCATACAGGAAAGGTTGAAGATATTTGCACCTACATGGCGTACTGAGAGGATGGAAACCCTTGTCACAACAGCTCGGGGGATTGAGTTGGATAATGGTAATGGTTAGCCAGCCCTCTGTAGGGACCCATAAGAGGGAGTTCAAATGACTAAATTGTGGCTGCTCTTGTCACTTCAATAGTGAGCGTGCAGAGCCCCTAAAAAGCAGGGAAATCAACAGCATAGGGACTGAGAACTCAGGATTTGTTACCCCCCTTCCTGCCAGCCAGCCCAGCCCATAGGAAGAGGATAACCCCATGTTATCCATTCTTGTTCCAACCAAATCTGGTGCACCGGGTTATTTGCAATGCTGTACAGCATCAGGCTCATCAGTACAATTTTTTATTGATATGGGGGCAGCCAGATCAGTCATATGTAAAGAATAGATACCTAATGAAATGCTTTCTGATGATTACTTTACTGCTGTAAGGTTGGATGGCAAGGACACTCATTGTAACTTAAAGGGGTTTTCTCATCACAAGCTTTCGCAGACTTTTGCTGTTGATCTCTTACAACTTCAAAGCCAGGGGCATGTCTCTTCTCCTGATAGGCGTGTGTTCCCTCACTGAAGACTGGTGACATCATCAATCTGTATGAGCAGTGGAAGGGAGGAGATGTTGCAGCTCAGCAGACCTCCTGCAATGGTTATCATGTCTGCAGAGCTGTCAGCTCCCTCCCAGGCTGCACAAGCTCCTTTGACTGTAGCACAAAATGATAGCATTGCACAGCAGATCTCTGCTCTTCTGGAAGTAGGGGCATTGGTTAAAATAAACTCCCCAGCAAACACGCCTCTGTTTCCAGTAAAGAAGAAATCCTTACCTGTTCAGGCTGCCAGTTACAGGTTGGTTCATGATTTATGAGCCATCAATGCTGTAGCATTAACCACTGTTGTACCAAACTCCCACACAATGTTGTCTCAAATAGCTACATGTTTTTTCTGTAATTGACCTGGAGTACGCCTTTTTTACTGCACCCAGAGTCCTTTCCCTTTTTGCTTTTACCTTTCAAACACAGCAGAATGCTTGGGCTCGGTTACCCCAAGGGGCCCAAAACAGCCCTATCCAGTACTCTCAAGTCTTGCAGTTGGCTGGCTATTGAGTGGCTGGTCTCCTCCATCAGAAACCTCCCTTCTTCAGAATATTGCAAGGTGGCACACGACAAACTCCAGTTCTGCCAACAAAAGGTCATATTCCTAGGACATTACATAGGGCCCAGCACTCGTCACCTCACACCTGAGCATGTTCAGGTGACTCAGTCGCTTCACATTCCAAAATGGGTGGAACAGCTTCGTACCTTTTTAGGTCTTGTCTCTTTTTGCCATCTTTGGATAAGGAATGCATCAGCACAAATGCAGGCTTTATATGATTGTTTATCTGCTGCTCTTTTTCCCCTTATCCCTGAGGCAGTGGATAGTTTTTAACTCTCTCAAACTGATGATCATGGCATCTCCTGCATTGGGCCCCCCTAATTACATGCCCCCCCTTCAGACTCGTCTCCATGGGGCTTGCAGGCCACACTAATGAAATCTAGACTCAAACACACGGCTCCCACTAGAGACCAGTAGCCTATTACTCAGCTAGATTTGACCCTGTGGCCAGAGATTACCATTCCTCTGTATGAGCAGTGGCCACAGTAATATGACTGCTTGACAAAGCTTCTGAAATTATTCTGGATTACCGTGTTACCATCTACACTCTTCATGACATTCAGGGAATCCTTTCTCAAGTACAACCCAAACATCTATCCATGGCCCGCTTGTTGTGGTTGCAATGTGCCCTTCTCATGCCACCAAATGTCACTCTCCAACGCTTTACCACATTGAAAATTACCACTCTTTTGCTGATCAAGTCTGATTCAAAAGGAGGGAAGGATGGGGGAAGTAGTGAGGGGGGAGACAAGTTTATATGCAAGGTATTCTGAACAAGACTCTAATGTATCTCTTCATCATGATTGTGTCTCTCTGATGGAACAAGAAACATGGGGAGTTCAACATGTTACAGAAGTACCTTTGGCTAACCCTGATTTCGAGTTTTTTGTAGATGGTTCACGAAGCCTGGGAGAGGATGGCAGATACCACACTTGATATGCGGTTGTCACCCAACACGAGGTAATAAAGGCAGAGTCCCTTCAGCCTCTTTATTGGTACAAGCGGCCGAACTGACAGCTCTCGCTGTGGAATGTAGACTGGCAGAGGTAAATCGGTAACTGTCTACACAGACTCAAGGTATGCCTTGGAGTAGCCCATGATTATGGAAGGCTCGAAGTTTCCTTAATTCCACAGGTAAGGCCATTAAAAATGGTGAAGCTATAAACTGACTCATGCAAGCCCTGCTGCACCTCTCTAAATCTGCAATCGTTAAAGTTGTAGCGCACACTGCAAACAGAAGTGACCCAGAGATGCCCGAGGCCATATAGACTTTTCATATAATTCACTGCAATTGTCATAGATAAACAGCAATGAAGCTCCTACTAAATAAGATCAAATCACTGTAAAAGAACAGGTGCCCTCAACATAGATCCTGAAGTAATAAAACTTAACTTTTAATAGTAAGCTCAGATAATATTAAAATAACAGACTTCACACCCCACTGACTATAAGGGTAACAGGGAGTATAATATGAAGACTCACCATTCCAGAATAACCGCCATATTCCTGGGTGGAGTAGTCCTCCAATGTAGAGTGGTCTTCATAGACACATAGATACTCCACTAGCGTAGCTCCTGACTGGTTTCCTTCCAGGGTTAGAATACTGCTGCTGGGTCAAAAAATAACAATATCTCACCCTAAAGTCAAAGCCTTACAGCAGGAACTGTCCCTTAGTGGAGCAAGCGCCCTGAAAAGGGTGACCTCACAAATTAACCCTTACCTATCTCTACCTCTCACCCTGTCAAAAAACGTAACAACCCATACGTGTTTCGTTCAGAGGACTTGTCAGTGGAAAAATAACACAACAATCACACTATAGTGAAAAAAAAAGAGGTAAGGTAATCCTGTGTATGACAGGAAGAAATGGTAGCCTCAATGAGCTGTTAGATGAGGTGTGATCTTATAGGGTGGGATTCCCTCAAGCTCCTCCTCTAAAACCCCCATCTTTTATAAGTATACACAGTTCGGGGTATACATATCAGGTAAACTTCCCTAGGGGTGATAAACATAGATGCATAAAGCTATAATAAGTCCAAACTTCATATTGATTTAATCACACCCATTGCTGATGCAACGCTTGTCATCTATGAACAGCAGCCTTATATTAAACAACACTCCTATCTTATACTGGGATGGAAATCATACTAATAAACTTACCCACTACTGTCTGAATTGAAGTCGGCGTCTCTCAGATACCAATGCGCACACGCATCCAATAACAGTGTGATTGCGCAGCAGGGAATCAAACTGCGCACACACAAAGCCATATACCGCGCATACCCCTTGGAACGGCATTCCCTGGGTCACAATACACACGTGCATAAGCCCTCAATGCAGCTGGACACTACAAACCCACAGTTCATTCAGAGAACAGTGCCGCGCAGATGCATATATTCATAGTATGACTGCACTTGAGAATACCAATATCCACGCGCATCCGCTTACAGTGCGATTGCGCAGCAGGGAATCAAACTGCGCAAGCAGAAAGCCGTATACCGCGCATGTGTCTTGGAATGGCGTTACCTGGGTCACAATGCACACGCGCATAAGCCCTCAATGCAGCTGCGCACTACAAACCCAAAGTTCATTCAGAGAACAGTGCGCATTTACCGCTGCATACCACAAAGCCAACGATTGTTCAGAGAACTACACTGCACAGGTGCATAAACTCACAGCCATACTCAATAGAGAGTTAAAGCGCCAAGACTCCCAGAGCATAAATCACAAATGCTATGTTGACATTATGCGCCTATATAGTACAAAGGGCTAGATAGACTTAAGATGTGCCAAAGTATAGCCCTTCAGACAAAAAAAGTGTCAAAAACATAGCTGTTTTAAGGTCATCCCCAGTATCCAAAGAGGACCAAAAAGAGCAGGGTACCATAATAAATTATATATATTGTAATAAACCACAAGGGGCCGTAGTGGACGGCCGATATGTCTCACCGAGATGCCTGGTCTCGGTGTGGTAAAAAGCCATATAGTACTGGTGTCAGCGGCAGTGGGCCACTGACACACGTTTCCTATATGTTTAGTATAACTGCATAGCAGTTAATCGGGTAGGCTTTTTACTGGAGTAGCCAAAAGAGCGGGGTGGTTTGGCTACTCCCATGTCCAGGTCCAGGGCTTGGTTTTGTTTTCAGACGTATATAAACCTGGCAAGTCAGGTGAGCAAGGGGATTTGCAGACAGTCTGCTGTAGACACTCTGTCTGACTCTCACACTGTCAGACTCCTTCTGACAGACACACCCCTTGCTCACCTGACTTGCCAGGTTTATAGATGTCTGAAAACAAAACCAAGGCCTGGACCTGGGAGTAGCCAACCCACCCCGCTCTTTGGCTACTCCAGTAGAAAGCCACCCTGATTAAATGCATAGCAGTTATACTAAACGTATAAGAAATGTGTGTCAGTGGCCTACTGCCGCTGACACCAGTACTATATGGCTTTTTACCACACCGAGACCAGGCATCTCGGTGAGACATATCGGCCGTCCACTACGGCCCCTTGTGGTTTATTACATACCCCCCCCCCCATCTGCCTAAAACCGGGGTTTTGGGCAACTTCCGCCACCAAACTATAGACCCTTGAGAAGGCATCCACATTTCCCTGTAACATGCCTGGCCTATGCTCTACAGAAAACAAGAAATCTTGTAATGCCAGACACCAGCGGGTGACCCGCGAATTGTTCCCCTTTTTCTCCCGCATCCATTTTAGTGGGGCATGGTCGGACACAAGCTTGCACTTCCTACCTAGCAGGTAGTACCGAAGGGTATGTAATAAACCACAAGGGGCCGTAGTGGACGGCCGATATGTCTCACCGAGATGCCTGGTCTCGGTGTGGTAAAAAGCCATATAGTACTGGTGTCAGCGGCAGTAGGCCACTGACACACGTTTCCTATACGTTTAGTATAACTGCATAGCAGTTATACTAAACGTATAGGAAACGTGTGTCAGTGGCCTACTGCCGCTGGCACCAGTACTATATGGCTTTTTACCACACCGAGACCAGGCATCTCGGTGAGACATATCGGCCGTCCACTACGGCCCCTTGTGGTTTATTACACTATGTACAAACCTGCTCGACAGTAGTACATACTGCGGTAAGTAAGGCCACCATAACAAGACCTATATAGACGTGACAAGACCTAAACATCCATGACAAGACATAGAATAATAAACACAATGAATTACACTGCATCCACAAAATGAATTACAAAGCATCCACTAATTTATATGTAAGGGGATATGTGTATTCATTAATCCAAGATTGGAAATGACAAAGAATGGGATAATTGGCCAGAAATAAAGTAAAGTAGAGGGA
This sequence comes from Phyllomedusa bahiana, assembly GCA_025379985.1. Classification (NCBI taxonomy): domain Eukaryota; kingdom Metazoa; phylum Chordata; class Amphibia; order Anura; family Hylidae; genus Phyllomedusa; species Phyllomedusa bahiana. The sequence continues at coordinate 9,454 of JAODAL010052217.1, forward strand.
CAAATCAAAAAAGTGGCGAACGGGAGAAGAATTAGAAAGAACAACTAAGAATGAATGCCTCAATGCCTGGATAGCATAAAAAATGTAAGAGAAAGGAAACCAGACATAGAAAGGAAACTAAAGGAAAAGAGAAGAAGAACTTAAAGGAAACAGCTATAAGTAAGTGTCTCATTTAGACCCATGGGGCAGACCAAATGGAGCGTAAAGATTCATTGGCTTTTTTTTTGGAGGATCTGGGTATCCCAGTCACCTCCCTGGGGAGAATTCCTAATCAGTTCAATTCCCCTAAAGCTAAGATCCTGATCACGACCACCATGGGTCTCTCTAATGTGACGGGAGATCGGAGTATCAACTACTCGTCTGATGTCACCAAGATGTTCCCCATTTCTTCTCCTAAATTCCCTACGGGTCTTTCCCACATAATCTAGGGGGCAAGTGCAGCGTGCCAAATATATGACACCCTCCGACTTACATTTAATGAAGTCTCTGATTTTAAACTGTTGTCCAGTAGAGGAACTAGCAAAAGATTTAGAGACCTCCATATACTTACAGGCTCTGCAGCCCCCACATTTATAACAATCCTGACTTTGATGTCCTAACCATGTTGGAGATTGTTTAGGTGCCACAAAATGACTGTTGACCAGTATGTCCTTTAAACTACTACCCTTGTGATAGGTAATCTGAGGGCGGGCAGGTAAAATGGATTTTAAATCCTTATCCAACAGAAGTAAATCCCAATGTCTGGATAGAATTTCTCTAAAAAAAATCACAGATCCCACCTTTCTTCTAGTGGTTAGAGTTAATAATGTGTAGATCCTCCCGCAATGGGTTATACTGATTGACAACCTCCCCTCTAGGTGACAATAGTGAGATACAGTTCTTATCCAGAGCATGTTGAAAGGACTCCTTAAGGATCCTTCTCGGATACCTTCTTTTAGGGAATCTCTCACGAAGATCCCCCACTTGCTTCCTAAAGACTCCTGTATTCGAACAATTACATGTAAGGCGCAGATATTGTCCTCTCTGGATTCCTTTTAATAGAGACTTAGGATGACAGCTGGACCACTGTAACAGGGAGTTCGATGCCGAGGGTTTCCGAAACACTCTTGTCCCCAGATGTCCATCGTTGGTTTTATTGATCAGGACATCTAGAAAAGGCAGAGAAGCATAATCTGCCTCCCATATGAACCTTAAACCCAACTCATTGACATTTAGGGAGACATGTCTGAAAACTGCCTTGGTCTAAGACTTTTCTTGTTGCCCATAGCAACCAATCAGCGTTCCCCTTTCATTTCATATAGAGCTCTGAAAAATTGAAAGGGGAGCTCTGATTGGTTGCTATGGGCAACAAGAAAAGTCTTAGACCATCACACCTCATCTAACAGCTCATTGTGGCTACCATTTTTTCCTGTCATACACAGGATTACCTTACCTCTTTTTTTTTTATTTCACTATGGTGTGATTGTCTTGTTATTTTCTCACTGACGAGTCCTCTAGACGAAACGCGTATGGGGTTGTTACGTTTTTTTCACAGGGTGAGAGGTAGGGATAGGTAAGGGTTAATTTGTGGGGTCGCCCTTTTTGGGGCACTTGCTCCACTAAGGGACAGTTCCTGCTATAGGGCTTTGACTTTAGGATGAGATATTGTTATTTTTTGACCCAGCAGCAGTATTCTAACCCTGGGAAAGGAAAAACCCGTCGGGTACGTAGTGGAGTTATCTTGTATTTAAAGCCCAAATTACATTGGAGGACTACTCCACCCAGGAATATGGCGGTTATTCTGGAATGGTGAGTCTTCATATTATACTCCCTATTACCCATATATTCAGTGGGGTGTGAAATCTGTTATTTCAATATTATCTTAAAGACTTTTCAGCAGCAAGCAGATGCCGAAAAAGGAGAGGCCTGGAATTGGGCGGGGCCCCGGATACTCTTGAGGGACTTCAAAGGGGTAGGAACTCGAACTGTTTTAAAATTTGGGCACTGTATCACTGAATGGCGCAAGTTATACATGGACCAATGATTGTCAAAACAAGCTATGATGGACATTACCACAAAAGTGTGGTATGCACTGGGTGTGTCGGGTGCAGTGATAGGTTTATTGGGGGGCATGCATCCCTTTGCATAATCCGGAAAAACCTGTTAAGGTCCCACAGAAAACTGGTAGGCCGCTTATTCGTTTCAGCGGTTCAGATTGATTAATCAGCTCCCCCAAAAGTGGGGTAAATAAGTATGTGTTGGTGTTTATCAATATCTTTTCAGGAAGACCTGAAGCCTCCCCCAATGGCGAGGGGCCACGCAAGGGTCACCCAAAAAAAAGTGTTGAGGTAATAAAACCGTTTTGAGCCCCCGGGGTGATTGAATCGAACAGGAAACACATTTCACATTGGAAGTGATGTATAAATTTACTAAATAGTTTGGGGGTATAGCGGTTTCCACACCCCTTACCCCCCTTACGTAGGGGAAAGGGTTTAAAAAGGGTTTAAAAATGGCACTCTCAATTAAAAAAATCGAAAAGGTGGAAGAGCAGGAAAGTTAGGCAGAGTGTTGCCCTTGCATTGTTCTCTGTCGATACACTTTCCCAACAGGAAAAACGCTCTCAATATGAGATACTGTTTTGGTTTAAAGCCCCAAGGGGTTGGGGCTGTTTTTACTCAACAATTTTCCCTTCACCATGGTGGGGTGGAGAAATGTCTGATTTTCATGCTGCTAGCACAGGTACATTTAAAAAGTGTACTTTCCATCCCGTCCGGATGCACAAAGGCATCTTTAAAATGCAACTGGAGATTGGGTGTTAACCAGAAAGCACATTAGAGGGAGTCTTGACGCTAAGGGCGAGGTTCCATACCAAGGGCGACATGTCAAAAAAGAGGCGCCAGAACCCCAGTTTTAAGCTGCATTAAATGTACCTGAATGAATGAATCTGTTAAAAATTTGATGTGTGGTATACCTTGCATAGTAAAATTGATGCGCCTAAATCTGGGCATGATAATTTAGGAGTTGCAAATCATTGTGCATATTTGATGACCTTTTTTAGTGGCTGGCTTGATGCAGCCCAATTTGGGGCATGTCGCCCCAAGTGTTGCGACTCGCCACCTCAGTAAAGCTGGAGGGAAAACCGAATTGGATACATGCCAGCTATTACAAACCTGCAATTGCGCCTCCAACAGAGTAGAGAGGAGAGAATGATTTATTTTCTTTTTGTTTGATACCTATTGCCATTGAAAGATTCTCTTCCCTATATACACAAAACAATGAGAACAAGTTCTTAAAACACCATACAGTAATATGGGAAGGAATGAGTAATGACACCAATCTTATTGTTGGCTATGTACACACTCTCCTGTATCAACTGAAAGCCTCCCATATTTGGCCATACCTGTGTCATGGGAAGAGTTGGTGAGGTGGGGAAACTGTTCAGATAAATGGGCAAATAATGAGACAAGGAACATTAAGGGCGCGTCCCCACGGCACAGGACAAATACCGGTCGGTTTATCCGACCGGTTTTTTGAAACTGTTTTAGGGCATGACACTGGCCGCAAAGGGGTCGGCTTTTCTCCGTGATTAGCAGAGAAAAGCCCTCCCACTTCATATAGACATGTTCATATTTCGCCCTAAAACCGGGCGGAAGAATAAACATGTTCTATGTTTTTCAGAACGCCGGGTGGAAAACCGTAGACCTCCATTTTAAAGTTTGTGAGACGGTTTGCAGACGGTTTTCAAAACCGAAAACCGTCTGTAAAACCGGCTGAAAACCCGAGCCGTGGGGACAAGGCCTTAGATGTAGCCACCCCTGTAGTAGGATGAATAACGCTCCCATGGTGGCAAGGAAATCTTACCAGTTGAAAGGGTAATAGCCAGTATATGGCTTTTAATGGGGGTAAGTGGACAGTAAAACTTCTGAGAGCTCCGGTCTGAGGGTTTGCAGATAAGTTTCAAAGCTACCAGTGACAGCCTAGATGCATTCAAGCCTTCCCTTCTAGAAAGATACATACACATTAACACTTGGAAATATAGGAGCTTTTTCCCTGAATGAAATAAGACCCTATGTGCTAAATTTCCTGGAAACCTCCCATGTAATGAAGACTCAGGTTATATACCTGGCAGTCCCACCTGTGGAAACCCAGATGCCGAATACTGTAGCCTCCTTGGACAGACAACAGGATGATGAAAAATATGACAATCCTCATAGACTTAGCACACTGGCTGGTGTTACTACACTCTACCTTTTGGGATTTACCTTCTGAGTTTATTGGGTATGTGGATACAAGGCCCAGAAGTGGTTACCTGTAGGAGTTAGTGGATCCTGCACATTGGCCCGGTTGACCACAGCAACATTTATCATACCTGCTGATCGTGTAGACTCGCTCATGTTTCCTATACGCATGTTATACAAGAGAGCTTCAGATAACAAACAAGACCAGATGGTAGGCCACATCTGGTTCAGATTAGTGTATGCAACAACATAGTCAGCACCTTGTTTTTTTAACCCTATGGTCATGCAAACATGAAAAATAGAGACAGTTGGGGAAATAACACCTTTTCCTTCCTTAACTCCTTACCAACATTGGACGTATGAGAACGTCCTAATGCCATAAAGGGGCTTTGTAGGGGGATTGCAATGCAATCCCACTAAATAGTTGGCATGTGTTATTATTATTATTTATTTTAGAGCGCACCTAAGTTCCAGAGCACTGTACATTCAAGGGGGTTATATATAACATTGGTCAAACAAGTGCAAGGTGACAATAACTAACTAACAACTGGTCCAGAGGGAGAGAGCGCCCTTAAAGTGAGGGCTTACAATCTCCAGGGAAGGAGGAAAGAGACAGGAGATGAGGGGCATACATGTTTGTGGGGTGGAGTAGTACAACGGAGTTATGGTTGGTTATAGGTAATCCTGAATAGATGGGTTGTAGAGTGTGGGTGAAGTACAGGAGAAGTCTTGGAGACAGTTATGTGAAGAGCTGATAAGGGGAGAGCAGAGAAGAAGGCCCTGAGCAGAGATTGCGTGAGGGGAGGTATCTAGAGATTAAGGCAGAGATGTATGGAGGGGAGAGGTTATGGAGAGCCTTGTAGGTCAAGGTTATTAATTTGAACTGGATTCTCTGGGCAATGGGTAGCCAGTGAAGGGATTGGCAGAGGGGAGAGGCAGAGGAGTAACGAGGAGAGAGGTGAATCAGATGGGCAGAAGAGTTAAGGATTGATTGCAGGGGAGCGAGGGTGCTAGATGGAAGGCCACAGAGAAGGATGTTGCAATAGTCTAGGCATGAGATAATGAGGGCATGGACAAGTATTTTTTTGCTTTCAAAGTTAAGGAATGAGTGGATTGTGAAGATATTCTACAGGTGGAGACAGCAGGCAGAGGTAAGGGTTTGGATGTGCGGTTTGAAGGACAGATGGGAGTCAAAGTTTATCCCAAGGCAGCGGACTTGCGTAGCCGGGGAGAGAGTGCAGCCATTGACTGTAATAGAGAGATCAGGTGGAGGGATAGAGTGGGATGGTGGGAAGATGATAAATTCAGTTTTCTCCATGTTTAGTTTTAGGAGGTGGGAGGAGAAGAAGGAGGAAATGGACAAAAGACCGTCTGGGATCTTGGAGAGCAGAGAGGTAACATCTGGGCCGGAGATGTATAGTTGGGTATCGTCAGCATACAGGTGGTACTGAAAGCCATGTGATGCTATTAGCTGACCCAGACCAAGAATGTAGATAGAGAAGAGTATGGGCCCAGGACAGACCTCTGGGGGACACCAACGGAGAGTGGCCGGGAGGAGGTGGTGCAAGAATGAGAGACGTTGAATGTTCGATTGGTGAGGTACGAGGAGATCCAGGAAAGGGCCAAGTCCATATGCCGAGGGAGGAGAGAATGTCTAGCAGAAGTGAATGGTCGACAGTGTTAAAGGCAGAGGACAGGTCTAGGAGGAGAAGCACAAAGTAGTGGCGTGAGGATTTGGCAGTAATTAGGTTGTTGGTTACTTTGGTTAGGGCGGTTTCAGTAGAGTGGTGGGGTCAGAAGCCCGATTGCACCAGCTCAAGGTGAGAGTTGGTGGAGAGATGAGAGGACAGTTGAAGATAGACGCGCTGTTCAAGGAGTTTAGAGACGAATGGAAACAGTGAGATGTGACAATAGTTGGACAGAGAGGAGGGGTCAAGAAATGGTTTCTTTAGGATGGGTGTGATGGTATAGTGTTTAAAGGAGGAAGAAAAGGTGCCAGAGGTTAATGATAGGTTGAAGAGATGGGCGAGGGCTGGGATTATAACAGCACTATGGTCAGGGTTGAGGTGGGATGGTATTGGGTGACGACTACAGGGAGTGAGGTTGTATTTGGACAGTAGGGAGGAAAACTTGTCATATGTGAAAGTAGAGAAGCAAGCTAGGGGGGGGGGAAATTGATGAGCAGGTGTCGAGGGGGGTGGTGGGGACTCTACAGGTATAGAGGAGGGCAGTGGGGACTGTGCAGGTATGGAGGTGGGGACTGGGCGGTGTGGGGGTGGGGACTGTGCCGGTGTCGGGGTGGGCTGTGGGGACACTGTAGGAATAGAGGTCGGTGGAGGGGATGGCGGGGTGAAACTTTGTCTGATGAGATTGATCTTATTTAGGAAGTGAGTGGTGAAATTGCTGATAGTATAGATGGGGGAGGAGGTGCTGGGGTATGGAGGAGAGAGTTGAAGGTGTTAAAAAGTTGTCTGGGGTTGCGAGACAGGGAGGATACGACAGTGGTGAGTGGTGATTTAAATGTATGTAATGATTGTTTGTATGGGGGGTCGGTAGACAACAGTCACTTGGAGGTTGGAGGGCGAGTAGATGCGGACAGAGTGCACCTCAAAGAAGGGGAGGGTGAGGGAAGGTAGAGGTAGAAGGGGGACAAAGGAGCAGGTATCTGACAGAAGAAGGCCGACACCTCCACCATGTTTACTGCCAGGGCGAGGAGTGTGGGTAAACTGAAGCCCACCATAAAAGAGTGCAGCAGGGAAGGTTGTGTCAGAAGGTGTCAGCCAGGTTTCTGTTAGACCAAGGAAGGATAGGTTGCATGAGATGAAAAGGTCGTGGATGAAGGGAAGTTAGTTGCACACAGAAAGTGCATTCCAGAGAGCTCCAAACATGGGGATAGGTACAGCGGAGGTGAGGGGAATGGGCTTTAGGTTTATGGGATTACAGGAATTTGTGCTGCTTGGTCTGTAAGAGACAGGTAAAAAACAGTGGGGATGTGCTGAGGGGGTCTGGGATTGTGAGATATGTCCCCAGCAGCAAGGAGAAGCAGGGAGAGTGTGAGTAGATGTGCATGGGATAGAGCAAAAGGGGGTTTTGTGAGAAAGGTCTTAATGCTGTGGAAGAGGTGAAGAGTAGAGGTCAGATGTGAGGGTAGGATATACAGGGAGATATGGAAACCATTGCCCTGCATGAGTGTCAGAGGATAGTAAAGGAGTTTGAGGAATAGGGAGGCAGTGATGATAGAGGTGCATATTGGGGGCTGGTGTGAGTAAAAAGCAGAAAAAGTTAGTGTTTACCTTAAAGGGGATTTGCCACCAGACCAAGTACTGACCTCCGTTCAGCATGAGAGCAAGATGTAAAAAAATCACGCTGAGCCATGAAGCTGCAGTGGAGAGAGGGAGAGGGGAGGGGGGAGTGAGGAATCCAAGGGAGCGTCTCAAAACTCAAGTGAACTAATAAACAGTACAACAGTGGATTCAATACAGCAAGACACAGAGCCTCAGACGGCACTGTCAGGAGAAACCTTATCTGCTAAGCAGCTTATGTAATGTAAACAAATCACGGAGCTGACAGAGACCCACACAGACACACACAGCCAGAGCACAGAGCCCTGCATAAGGGGATCCTGTGACATGTTCACTCAAATAATCAAACTATAACTTGTGAATTCTGTATACAATAGAGAACACCTATTCTAAACAGCAGATTGAAAGCTTATTCATCAGATAAAGCAGGGATCTAATAACACTACAGCTAGTTATTCTGTAGACAAAAGAAAACATATTGCTACCCGGTGCCTTAAAAGACCATTCATTCTGCCTGTCATCAGATAAGAAGTGATTGCTCCTGGGTCGTGACTAGGGGAAGCTTTGTGGTAACCAAGGGGGGTTGAGAAATGCTGTAGCTCTCAGAGTTTTCACTTTTTTTAATAACATATATTTAGAAAAGTGATTAAATACCCATTTTGGAGGTTCCCACGTCAACATTACATGGTGGCAAAACCCCTTTAAGGTAATTTCTGGTTCACTTCTGGTTTCAATTCTGGTATTAATTCTGATGTCACACTTCATGGATATTGCACGAATGACCCAGACAGTGAATGATCAGTCTATGATCTTATATAGCTGATTCTAGTCTTCATTAGTTACCAGGTGTGAAACGAGGAGTGGGGGAGGAGGGATATTAGTGAGCAGAAGGAGATTTTGCAAGTGACAAAATGCTTGTCACGGTTGGAGGTAGTGGAGGCTCTGGACCACCGCAAGCGATGGCAATAGCCGCGCCAGGGAGCGGAATCTAAGTAGGTCCCGGTTTTCACCAGAGCCCGCCGCAAAGCGGGATGGACTTGCTGCGGTGGGAGTCTACCAGGTTGCTATCCCTGACGTGACTTGCTTGCGGAGGCAGCCTAGGTGTAGTGTGGTACAAAATCGTAAGGCAGGCTCGTAGTCGGGGACAGGCAGGAGGGTCAGGGCAGGTGGCAAGATTCGTGGTCGAGAGACGGAGGCAAACGGTACGATACACGGTAATCAGAAAAAGACTTCAGGAACGCTTTCTCAGTAGGCTAATGGCACTAAAGATCCAGCGGGGACGTGCTGGAGGCATTACCAATATATAGGGTTAGCGCCCGGCAATTAACCAATTACCGGCGCACTGGCCCTTTAAATATGAGAGAACCGGCGCGTGCGCCCCAGCCGACAGGAGGCCGCGGGGAAGCAGGAGCGTCCGCAGCCTGGGGGCACTGACGGGGCACGAGCGCGCCCGCAGCCTGACCCATGGGCTGCGGGACCGCTCGTTACAGTATTCCGCCCCCCCCCCCCTTAAGCCTCCCCCTCCTCCTTGATCGGAGAAATTTCAGCACCAGGTCACGGTCCAAAATGTTCTCCTCCGGCTCCCAAGATCTCTCCTCCGGACCGAATCCCTTCCAGTCGATGAGAAAATGTCGTCTCCCTCTGATAGACTTCATGGCCAGGAACTCCTTCAAAGCGAACACGTTGGAGGCTTCAGCTGCAGGGGAAGGGGGGACGACTTTCCGAGAGAAGCGATTCAGCACCAAGGGCTTCAGCAGGGAGACATGGAAGGAATTCGGGATCCACATGGTGGGTGGAAGCCGGAGCTTATAGGCCACTGGGTTAATACGCTCCAAGACCTCAAATGGCCCCAGGAACTTAAGACCTAGCTTGTAGCTGGGTATTTTAAATCGGATGTATTTGGCAGATAGCCACACCTTGTCACCTGGAGCAAAGGTCGGCGCCGGTCTCCTCTTCTTGTGAGCCTGGGTCTTCATGCGGAGCGCTGCTCGCTGTAGGGACTGATGAGTCTGTTCCCAGATAGTTGTCATATCCCGAACTAGGGACTCCACTGCGGGAACCTCAAAGGATGAGGCCAAAGGGAGTGGTGGGCGGGGATGCTGGACCAATCATCCTGACGGGCTGAGACAAGGTGGCGTAAATGACTGCCCAGGACTTGGTTAACTCTCTCCACCTGACCGTTTGACTGTGGGTGATATGCTGAGGCGAAGTCCAACTTCACTTGTACCCGGTAGCAGAGTGCTCGCCAGAATCTGGAAACAAACTGGACCCTCCGGTCTGAGACGATGTGTTGTGGCAGTCCGTGCAGACGGAAGATGTGTGGCGAGACGAGGAGCAGATGGTAGCCCGGGCAACGGAACAAAGTGCAACATTTTTGAAAAGCGATCCATGACCACCCAAATACTAGTATTGCCGGAAGAGGGAGGGAGGTCGGTGATGAAGTCCATCGCCACATGTGTCCACGGAAAACTGGAAGTAGGCAAGGGTTGCAGTAAACCAACCGGACTGTGGCGAGGAGTCTTGTTGTGGGCACAAGTGGTGCAAGCTTCCACAAATTCTCTTGTGTCCTTGGCAAGGTCTGGCCACCAGTAGAAGTGCGAGATCAGCAGATACGACCTCCGGACACCGGGATGCCCTGCCATAAATGAGCAATGTCCCCATCTTAGGACTCTTTTCCGAAGGGCCGGTCGTACATACGTCTTGCCCAGAGGAATCTGTTGGAGGCGTATAGGAGCCGCGTGGACCAAACATTCCGAGGGTTTAATGTGCTGGGGCCCAGGATCCTCCCCAATGACGTCCGATGCGCGAGAGAGAGCATCGGCCTTGACGTTCTTCTCCGCTGGGCGGAAGTGAATCCAGAAGTCAAACCGGGAGAAGAAGAGGAACCACCGGGCTTGACGGGGGTTAAGACGCTGAGCTGACTGGAGGTACTGGAGGTTCTTGTGGTCGGTGTACACATCAAATGGATGACGTGCTACCTCCAAGAGATGACGACATTCCTCCAGGGCCATCTTGATGGCAAGCAGCTCTCGATCCCCGATGGCATAATTCTTCTCGGCTGACGAAAAAGTTTTGGAGAAGAACCCACAAGTGAGTGTCTTCCCTTTAGGCCCCTTCTGAGTGAGGACTGTCCCTGCAACCATGGAAGAAGCATCCACCTCCAATGCAAAAGGCTTCTCGGAATCCGGGCGAGACAGGATGGGAGCAAAGGAGAAGGCTGTCTTTAACTCGGAAAAAGCTCTCTCCATTGTCGGCGACCACCATCTTGGATTGGCCTTCTTCTTAGTCAGGGCCATGATGGGAGCCACCGAGGTAGAAAAGTGGGGAATAAATTGCCGGTAAAAGTTGCCAAATCCCAGAAAGCGTTGTATGGCTTGAAATCCAACTGTTCGCGGCCACTGCAAAACAGCCGACAATTTGGTAGGGTCCATTTGCAACCCCTTGTCGGAGACGATATACCCAAGGAAGGACAAACTGGTCCGGTGGAACAAACATTTCTCTGGCTTAGCATACAGGTGATTGTTGCGCAGACATCGCAACACTTGGCGCACCTGAATACGATGGGTCGGTAGATCAGGAGAGAAGATCAGGATATCGTCCAGGTACACGATGACACAGGTGTAAAGAAGATCCCTGAAGATATCATTGACAAACTCCTGAAAGACAGCAGGAGCGTTACACAAGCCAAACGGCATTACCAGGTACTCAAAGTGCCCATCCCGGGTCTTGAATGCCGTCTTCCACTTATCCCCTTTGCGAATCCTGATGGGGTTGTAGGCCCCGTGCAGGTCCAGCTTAGTAAACACCTTGGCTCCTCGGAGCCGGTCAAAGAGTTCCGAGATCAACGGGAGAGGATACCGGTTCTTTACTGTAATTTTATTGAGTCCCCGGTAGTCGATGCAAGGACGCAAAGATCTGTCCTTCTTTCTGCACAAAGAAAAATCCTGCTCCGGCCGGTGAGGAGGACTTGCGGATGAAGCCCTTCTGTAAGTTCGCTCGGATGTAGGCTGACATGGGTCTCGGGCACAGACAGAGTGTAGACCCTGCCCCGGGGAGGGCTAGTCCCAGGCAGGAGATCAATGGGACAATCATAAGGGTGATGAGGCGGAAGAGACTCAGCCTGCTACTCCGAAAACACATTCGCGAAGTCCTGGTATTCCGAGGGCAGACCTGGCAATGGCTCCGAAGGAGTTGGCGAAGCGGTAGGGAGCATCGGGCGTGGTGCAGCCAAACAGTGATTCTGACAGTCTGGTCCCCAACGAAGGACTTCGTCCGTTCTCCAGTCCAGCCTACCAGCATGATGTTGCAGCCACGGAAGCCCCAAAAGAATCGCTGAGGAAGAACGAGGCAGCACATGGAGCGAGATCTCCTCCTAATGCAAGGACCCTACATACAGGGATACCGATTCGGTCTTGTACTGGATGGAATCACTTAAGAGCTCCCCGCTGACCGAGGAGATCACCAGCGGCCTCACTAGGCGAGATACCAGGGAGGAGTGAATGAAGTTCCCGGCTGATCCGGAATCCAGGAAGGCAGGAAACTGAACCACAAATCCCGAACTGGTGGAGAACCGTACAGGCATCGTTAATTGTGGGGAGGAGGAATTTTCACCCAGGAACGCCTCTCCCGCGTTCCCTAGGTGCGAGCGTTTCCCAGATGCTGGGGTCGTAGTGGACAGTCCCGACGGTAATGATTCCGGCTGGCACAGAAGAGGCATAGATTTTCAGCTCGACGACGAGACCGTTCTTGCTCCGTCAATCGGGCTCTGTCTACCTGCATGGGCTCCTCGGAGGATGGCTGCGGAAGTGGCAGGGGAGGCCTCTGGAAGACAGGAGCCAGACGAGGAACACGGCAGAGCTGAACCAACTCACGCTCTTGACAGATCTCCTGTCGCTCGGTGAAGCATATATCAATACGGGTGGCCAAGTGAACCAGATCACTGAGGGAGGAAGGAAGATCTCTTGCAGCCAGTGCATCCTTAACCCTGCTGGAAAGACCCTTCTTAAATGTGGTGCAAAGGGCGGCGTCGTTCCAAGACAGCTCCGAAGCCGGGGTACGGAACTGGACCGCGTAGTCACCAACTGAGGACTCGCCTTAGTGGAGATTCAGGAGCGCGGTTTCTGCTGAAGATGCACGTGCGGGTTCCTCAAACACGCTGCGAAATTCCTTTAAGAATGCCTGCAGATTAGCTGTCACCGGGTCGCTCCTATCCCAAAGTGGCGTAGCCCTTGCTAGGGCTTTCCCAGAAAGCAAGCTGACCAAAAATGCCACCTTGGAACGCTCGATCGGAAATTGGTTGGCCATTAGCTCCACATGCATGGAGCACTGTGTAATGAAACCCCGACACAGCTTAGAGTCCACCTTGAACTTGGACAGCAACGGTAGTCGGAGTTTGGGGTCCCCAGTTGCGGGCGGAACAGCTGACGGAGGCATAGGCACAGATGGCGATGGCTGCTGCTGCTGAGCCAAGAACTGCTGCAACATGGAGGTCAGCTGGTTCAGTTGCTGAGCTTGTTGCGCAATCTGCTGCGACTGCTGGGCAACGATAGCTGCGAGATCCGCCTTGCTGGGCAGGGGTACCTCGGCGGGATCCATGGCTGGATCTTACTGTCACGGGTGGAGGTAGTGGATCCTCTGGACCACTGCAAGCGATTGCAATAGCCGCGCCAGGGAGCGCACTCTCAGGAGGTCCCGGTTTTCACCAGAGCCCGCCGCACACCGGGATGGACTTGCTGCGGCGGGCGTCTACCAGATCGCTACCCCTGATGTAACTTGCTTGCGGTGGCAGCCGAGGTGTATCGTGGTACAAAATCGTAAGGCAAGCTCGTAGTCGGGGACAGACAGGAAGGTCAGGACAAGCGGCAAAGTTCGTGGTCGAGGGACGGAAGCAAATGGTACAGTACACGGTAATCAGAATAAGACTTCGTGAACGCTTTCTCAATAGGCTCAGTGCCCGGCAATCAACCAACTAATTGTGCGCTGCCCGTTTAAATTTGAGAGAACCGGCGCGCGCGCGCCCTAAGGAGCGGGAATGCGCGCGCCAGCCGACAGGAGACCACGGGGAAGTAGGAGCGTGGCCGGGTAAGTGTATCAGCGGGGAGGAACGAGTACGCCCGCGGCCCGACACCCGAGCCGCAGCGCCACTCGTCCCCGAGCCAGGGGACACTGCAGGGGCATGAGAGCGCCCGCAGCCTGACTCATGGACTATCCAAACCCTCAAGTAACATCTCCCCAAACCATTAACCACCCACTCCTTCAAAGAACAACACAATACTTATTATTTGGATAATTTTGGCCCCAACAGCCATTTTTATTAACAAAATACAAAACATATATAATATATATAAAAAATTACTGGTGGGGCAGAGATCCTTGGAGATAAAAGGTCTGGCAAAACCCCCCAAAAAAACAAAACACCCTCATTCGAGGTATTACCCTCAGCCGCACCTCAGAGGCTCAGTGGCACTACAACCACGAGATGGCTGAACTTGTCACCGGCTCCCATGGACATCGACCTGAAGAGACCCAACTTTTGCCAGACCAACCAAGATACACACCATGAAATGTGGGTGCCATAACTAGTGATGAGCGATTACGTCGACTATCGTTATCGGGTCGATAGTCGATATCGTAAATTATCAAGACGATTTCCGATAGTCGATAATAGATTAATGCCGATGACCATTAAAGTCTATGGGAGAGGAACAACACCTTCATATTAACACCCAAACAGGGCTGGAGAAGCTGGAATTAACATCCAAAACAGTAAACTGGATATGTGCTACATCTTAGGCAAAACACTTATGTTATAAAAGTCACAGAAAAAAAGTCACAGACCATTCACTATCCTTGTCTTGTACCACAGCATGACCCTTAAACCTGCATGACCCACAAATTAAAAAGTGACAGGAGGCAGTATGATTTGAACCACCATTTTACTTGAACTGGACATTGGTTATCCATGTCCTGGGCCACAGCATGAGCCCCGAACCTGCATGACCCACAGATTTAAAAAAGTGTCGGAAAAAGAAGTCTTTTAACCACCATTTTAGTTGAACTGGACATTGACTATACCTGTCCTGGGCCACAGCATTACCCTTAAACCTGTCTGACCCACAGATTAAAAAGTGCCTGAAAAAGGAGTATTTCAACCACCATTTTAGTTGAACTGGACATTGATTATACCTGTCCTGGGCCACAGCATGACCCACAAACCTGCAGGACCCCCAGATTTAAAAAGTGCCAGAAAAAGGAGTCTTTCAACCACCATTTTAGTTGAACTGGACATTGATTATATCTGTCCTGGACCACAGTATGACCATTAAACCTGTCTGACCCACAAATTAAAAAGTGCCTGAAAAAGGAGTCTTTCAACCACCATTTTAGTTTGAACTGGACATTGACTATACCTGTCCTGGGTAACCTACAACTGTTCAGGTCTTCCTGTACCTCCCTTGTACAATTCAGAGGAATATTTGTATCAGCTATTTTGTACATGCCAGTTTTTTTAGTAGTTTAATTCTAGAAAACACATTTTTAAAATAGGATGGAATCCCACCACGTCTTTGTTTCTCTTTTTTTTTTAATTGTATTAAATGGGTTGTCTCACTACAGGGATTGCTAGCTATTTTAAAGATCTTGCAAAAACAAGTCATTTTGCAATATGTGTCCATTAACAGTGTCCTACCTATTCCTGTTTCTGACAGCACCATCACCCTTGAGCCACTCTTGACAATTGTGAAGAACAAATGTCTGTTAGAAACCACATTTTTTACAATAGGACCTGTAGTATAGCTGCATTTCACAGCAACATGCCCCCAAAAATTCAAAACATGACCCTTGAGCCACTCTTGACAATTGTGAAGAACAAAAATTGTGAGGGAGAAATGCCACTTAGAAGCCACATTTCTGTTCCAAAGGACCATGGTTATAGCTGTATCTCACAGCAACATGACCCCAAAAAATTATAAATATGACTTCTCAGCCACTGTTAAAAATTGTGATGGAGAAATGCCACTTAGAAGCCACATTTCTGTTCCAAAGGACCATGATTATAGCTGTATCTCACAGCAACATGACCCCAAAAAATTATAAATATGACTTCTCAGCCACTATTAAAAATTGTGATGGAGAAATGCCACTTAGAAGCCACATTTCTGTTCCAAAGGACCATGATTATAGCTGTATCTCACAGCAACATGACCCCAAAACCATTGACAATGCAAAAAATTCTAAAGATAAAGTGAGTAAATGGAATACGGTTTTGTCATGAAACCTTGGTGTCTTTTACAGTCTCCACACCGCAAAACCAGCAAAATGATCTTTTGGGAACTGAGATTAAAAATTGCAGTGAGATATGATCATTTTAAAAAACATTTTTCAAGAGGACCATTTCTGTTTGAAGAGGAATTGGAAATAGTCCGGCAACTATTCGGTGACCTCGGCAATTGGGGCCACAACATCATCAGAGATCCATGCCTGATTCATCTTGATGAAAGTCAAACGATCAACATTATCGGTGGAAAGCCGGATGCGTTTGTCTGTAATGACTCCTCCAGCTGTGCTGAAGGTCCGCTCAGATATGACGCTGGCTGCTGGGAATAACAACACCTCTGTGGCGTGACGAGCGAGCTCGGGCCATTCATCCATTTTGGATACCCAGAAGTCAATTGGGTCCGGAACACATCCAAAAACATCAGTGTTGAGACTCAGATAGTCATGATCTTAAGCTGGTCTCTGTGTGTTGTATGTGTGCCCTGCATTACATGCGTTGGTGAGGTGGTAAATAAAGATTGGCAGTGGTCACCCATTAGGCTTCTGCAACATTGCCTGCTGCTGCTGCCGCTACGGCTACTTGGCACTCTACTGCTGTCACGTTGCTGACCTTGTTCCACCGTGACATTTGAAGAACGTGAAGCAGACGCAACCGATGTCTCCAGTTGATCAATCAGCAAGGTCTCCATATTACTGCATTTTACTCTCTATTTGGGTGGGTGTAAGGAAAGTGCTGAGTTTTGGTTTGTACCGGGGATCAAGGAGGGTGGCCATCCAGTAACTGTTGCTCAGTTTGATGGCCTTAATGCGAGGATCATGTTGGAGGAAATGGAAAAATCCAAGCACTCATTGGAGAGATGGAGCCTTGATTTCCCAAGCCTTGGTTC
>JAODAL010052218.1:0-26133 GCA_025379985.1 Phyllomedusa bahiana
ATTTTGTATGTGGGTGGAGGGGGATATGGATGGAGCTATTTACCCTGTGTCTATGATATGTTAGATGACAAATGGGGACTACATTGTACTACACAATACAGTTTCTGTTTGCACACTGTATTATGGGGTAAAATGGGCGCTTTTAAAAGTCTGAGAGGCCGGTAATATTTTAATGTACAGTGGGTGGGCCCCCGAGATCATTTCCCCTTTTGGGGCCCCAGCCCCCCCAAAGCCCGACAGCTTGGGGGGGCCCCGCTGAAAGCTGCTATCACCGTTTCTCCCCCGTGATGCCGCTCCGGGGCCCCACGGCAGTGAACATAACGTTTCACTGCGGCGGGTGCAGAACTGCGGGGCCGGTCTGTGAAGCCGGGAGGGGGGGGGGCCGAAAGCCGCCGGCAGGTTTCCGCCCCCTTGTTTCACAGAGGCGATCTTAATTGTATGCACGTCCTGCGACGTGCATAAAATTTAAGATGTACAGAGGAGTAGGGAGAGCTGGCCCCTCCGCCCCTGCTGTACCTCGCTGGCGGGCGGCGCGGCGGAGGTGACGTCGCCGCGCCGCCGGGCCGAACTTCCTGTTCTCAGCCCAAGAAATTAAGCAGCAGGCTTGGGGGCGGGGAGAGGAGACGGAGACCCGGAGGAGCGCGGCCGGGTAAGTAATAAGCTACGGGGTGGGGGGGGAGGGTTCTCTACCTACACGGGGGCCCTATTACTGGGGGGGTCTCTACCTACAAGGCGGCCCTATTCCTGGGGGGGGGGAGGGGTTCTCTACCTACAAGGGGGCCCTATTACTGGGGGGGAGGGTTTCTCTACCTCCCAAGGGGGCCCTTTTACTGGGGGGGAGGGGTTCTCAAACCTACAAGGGGCCCTATTATGGGGGGGGGATTCCCCTACCTACAAGGGGGCCCTATTACTGGGGGGGGGTCTCTACCTACAAGAGGGCCCTATTACTGGGGGGGAGGGTTCTCTACCTACAAGGGGGCCCTATAACTGGGGGGGGGAGGGTTCTCTACCTACAAGGGGGCCTTTTACTAGGGGGGTCTCTCCTAAAAGGGGGCCCTATTACTGGGGGTGGGAGGGTTCTCTCCCTAAAAGGGGGCCCTATTACGGTGGGGGGGTTCTCTCCCTACAAGGGGCCCTATTACTGGGGGGGAGGGTTTTTTACCTCCCAAGGGGGGCCCCTATTACTGGGGGGGAGGGTTTCTACCTACAAGGGGCCCTTTAACGGGGGGGGAGGGTTCTCTACCTACAAGGGGCCCTATTACTGGGGGGGGGGAGTCTCTACCTACAAGGGGGCCCTATTACGGGGGGGGGGAGTCTCTCCCTACAAGGGGTCCCTTTTTAACTGGGGGGGGGGAGTCTCAACTCCCAAGGGGGCCCAAATTACTGGGGGGGGTCTCTACCACAAGGGGCCCTATTACTGGAGAGGGGATTTCTCCACCTACAAGCGGGCCCTATTACTGGGGGGGGGTCTCTACCTACAAGGGGGCCCTATTACTGGGAGGGGGGTCTCTACCTACAGGGGGCCCTATTACTGGGGGGGGGGCTATACCTACAGGGGAGCCCTATTACTGGGGGAGTCTCTACCTACAAGGGGGCCCTATTACTGGGGGGGTCTCTACCTACAAGGGGGGCCCTTTTAATGGGGGGTTTCTACCTACAAGGGGGCCCTGTTACTGGGGAGGGAGCTATACCTACAAGGGGGCCCTATTACTGGGGGGGGTCTCTACCTACAAGCGGGCCCTATTACTGGGGGGGAAGCTATACCTACAGGGGGCCCTATTACTGGGGGGAGCTATAACCTACAGGGGCCCTATTACTGGGGGGAAGCTATCCCTACAGGGGCCCTATTACGGGGGGAGTATACCTACAGGGGGCCCTATTAACTGGGGGGGAAATTACCTACAGAGGGCCCTATTATGGGGGGGGGAGATTATCGGGGGGCCTATTACGGGGCCGAGCTATACCTACAGGGGGCACTATTAGTGGGGGGGGACTATACTTACAGGGGGCACTATTACTGGGGGGGGGAACTATGCCTAGAGGGGGCACTATTACAGGGGGGGGCTACGCCTACAGGGGGCCCTATTAACTGTGGAGGGGGAATACGCCTACAGTTGGCCCTATTAACTATGGGGGGTGGAACTACGCCTACAGGGGGCCCTTCTAACTGTGGGGGGGGACTATGCCTACAGGGGGCCCTAATAACTAGGGGGGAACTATGCCTACAGGGGGCACTAATAACTAGGGGGGGGAACTATGCCTACAGGGGGGCCCTAATAACTAGAGGGGGGGAACTATGCCTACAGGGGGCCCTAATAACTAGGCGGGGGGAACTATGCCTATAGGGGGCCCTAATAACTAAAAGGGGGGGAACTATGCCTACAAGGGCTCTAATGACTGGGGGGAACCTATTTGCCTATAGGGGGTCCTAATTAGGGGGGGGGGGGGACTATTCTGCCTAAAAGGGGGTCCTAATCTACGGGGGGGGAATTCTGCCTACAGGGGGACCCTAATCTACGGTGGGGGGGACTATTCTGCCTACAAGGGGGCCCAAACTACGGGGGGGACTATTCTGGCTACAAGGGGGCCCTAATCTACGGGGGGGATATTCTGCCTACAAGGGGGCCCTAATCTACGGGGGGGACTATTCTGCCTACAAGGGGGGGCCCTAATCTACAGGGGGACTATTCGGGCCTACAAGGGGGCCCTAATCTACGGGGGCTCTAATCTACAGAGGGCCCTATTCTACAACAGGGCTGGCCAAAGCTACAGGGGCCCCATTCTATCTACATGGGAACCCAAGCTACCGCCGGGGGCCCAAAGCTCCCTACGTCCCCCCTTGCTACTGCCCGGTGGGTGCCACGCTACCTGGCTACCGCCCAGGGGGCCCCGTTGTACCTACATACCAACTGGGGGTGCCCCATAATTACCAGGGAGTAATTCTTACCATTTGGGCCATTATAAATGGAGAGTTTGTACATGAGGGGATGGGGCACTCAGTTGGGAAAATGATTAAAAAAAATGAGGAGTCTAAGGTGTTTGTGTTGTAAATTCTACAGGGACCAGTTGTTGTCGGAGGAAGTCATCATGGAGATCTGGACCGCCTAGAGAAGACAAGGGAAAGTGAACAACTCCTCAGACAAGACGTCACCTGTGAGGCCCTAAATGTAAGTAAACTAGTTGCAAAGCACCTGTATATCTGGTGTCTGCCACTATATGGTCACTGTATGGTGGTTATATACAGTCTGCAGAGCCTGTGCACACTAGTATATACCACTATATGGTCACTGTATGGTTATATACAGTCTGCAGAGCCTGTGTACACTGGTGTCTCCCACTCTATGGTCACTGTATGGTGGTTATTACAGTCTGCAGAGCCTGTGTACACTGGGTCTACCACTATATTTGGGCATGAATGGTGGGTTGTAAAACTGTCTGCAGAGCCTGTGTACAATGGTTTTCACCACTATATGGGGACTGTATGGTGGTTATTATACAGTCTGCAGAGCCTGTGTACACTGGTATATACCACTATATGGTCACTATATGGCGGTACTATTGGTCTTTGTGTACTGATCAGTAATAGTGTAGGGGTATTATTCAGTCACTTTGTTGTCATATTCTGGCGGTATAATCATGTTCCTATGTAATAGCATTATTGGTAATGTTGGTCTTAGTATAGTGGATTTGTTTGGTGCAGTATGATGGGGATATGTATGGAGAGGTATTCACCCCTTGTATTATCTAACAGCATGTCCTGGTAAATGTTCGTGATCAGGGAGGGGGGAAAGGGGGGGGGGGGGTAGGAGGCCCCATCCAAAAGTTCGCTATGGGGCCCAGGCTTCTCTAGTTACGCCCCTGCACACAAATATATACAAACACGGAGTAAAAAACCTGTGACGTGTTTATGCAACAAAAGCATTAGTCCTTTAGATATTCATAGCAACACTTAGCTTATCTTCATATGCATGGAAGTCCTCCAAAAGGTAAGCAAATAAGAGAAACACAGCTAGACTCCGAATGCCAAGTTCACCACAAGGAACACCAAACGCCCATGTGTGACGTTTCGGAGGTGTGTCCTCCTTTTTTCAACGGACTTCCAGCATAGAGAAAAGCTAAGTGTTTTTTTTTATGAACAACAGCAGAAAAACGCAATTAACCCTTGGACCCAAATTGCGCAAAAAAAAATGAGGTCCCAAAAAAATTACCAGCTTTGTACGTGTTAAAACGAATGTATTTTATACCACAACAGCAGAAAAAAAGGTTTTAAACCCTTTCAGATTGATTTATGACGGGAAAAATTTTTCTTTGGCTTGAAAAACATTTTTTTTACTATAAACAGCAAAAAAACGTTAATTCCCCCTTGGATAAAATTGCGCAAAAGAATGGGGGTGCCCAAAAATTTTTCCCCGCTTTGTAAGGTTTTTAAAAATATGTGTATTTTATGACCAAAACCAAAATTACTTAAATTTAACCCTTGGACAAATGCACAAAAAAAATGATCCCAAAAAATTACCATTGAGGTTTTAAAAACGCATGTTTTTTTACTGACCAAACAGCAAAAAATACTTAATTAACCTTGGATCGAAATTGCACAAAAAAAAATGATAAAAAATTACCAGCTTTGAGCGTGTTAAAAACACATGGTTTTACTGACTAACAGCAAAAAAAATTTTTAATTGATCTTCAAAAATGATTTTGCACGGAAAAAAATTTCTTTTTGGCTTAAAAAACACCGTAATTTTATACTAAAACAGCAAAAAACGTTTAAATTTAACCTTGGTTTTAAAAATTGCACAAAAAAATGAGGTGTCAAAAATTCCCATTTTTGAAAGGTTTTTAAAACGTGTGTATTTTATGGCCCAAAAAACAGAAAAATATCAATTAACCTTCGGATATGATTTATGCTCGGGCAAAAATGTCTTCTTTGACGTTGAAAAAACACGTTTCTTTTAGTGCCACATAGAAAAAAAACCTTTAATTAACCTTGGATTTTAAATGTGCAAAAGAAATGAGCTGCCAAAAATTAAGTGTATTGGACTGTAAAAAACGCTGTTTTTTAACTGAAAACAACAGAACAATAGGCAAAAAAAAACCCCTTGGATATTCAATATGTAAGAACTGCCCAATAGCATTAAAATGTATATGCAGCTGAATTGGACGACACGGGACTTAAATTTCCCAATCCCCACAAAATCAAAATTAGAAACATAATGAGGAAGTCTCAGAGAAAAGTGGACACCCCCAAAAAAAGGGTTAAAAGGCTTTTTTTTGTGTGAGATCTTAATACTGGAGTGCAGCAGCAAAAACCAGGGCACAGAGGGCAATGTGAAAACTGCCATGTCGCGGCCAGATTATATAGTGTGGTAACATCACAGAAATCCCGCCGGTCTCTGATTGGTTATTCTGAAATTTTCATTTAGGTACTCCTTTCTTCCTCCCAACTTTTTTTCCCCCATGTAAAGCCAGTGCTCGCAGCCATTTTATAAATTAAAAACACAATTCGTTCCGCAATCACCCCAAATTTTGACTTCGTTCAGATCGATTTTTTCCTAAAATTTTTAAAAAAATTTCCACTTCATTAAAATCAATTCCCCTATCTTACCCCACCCATCTGCAAACATTCTAAAATTGGCCAGGAAAACTTTGCATGAACTCATTCTTACCCCGCCAAGCAACCCCCTTGGCTGCAGGGGCAGACACCCTTTTCCCCCAAAATAGCTAAATTGCGATTTTCCCCCCTTGGGGAAAACCCCCATATGTTTTCCGACTCTGAAAGAGAAAGGCCTTTAATAATTTTTTAATGACCCAAAAGGGGGCCGGAGTACTGCCCGTGAAATTTTTGTTGCAGCCATGGCAGCTATGCGTGAAACCCCTGCGTTTGCTCGGCCCCTTTGAGGGGGGCCCCGTTATTTGTATCGCCAGGAAGGGGGATAACAACCTCTTTCCCACTGCTTCATTTCCCAAAACCAGATGTGCAAAATTGTCTGGTCGGGTTTGGGAGACTACTTCTCATGGCCCCCGGTGGGGGCTAAGCTAGTGGAGGAGGAGGACATGGGAGTACAAGCAAGGTCCGGTGAAATAAGTGTATTTTCTACCCTGGGGACAGGAGCAGCCGAAAAAAGGGTTTGAGGGAGTGAGGAAGATGGGCAGTGACCCAGACTACCCTGGCAGTTACAGTGGGGATTGAGGCAGGAGCCCTCGGTCATCTGCCAAGGCCTGCTGCATGCTGATTTTCCTGGGTATGACACCGAATAAACACTTCCGACAGAGGGGGAAATTCTTTTTTGGTTCTCCACCTCTTGGGGCCCTCGCACTGTCCAAAAGGGGGCCTTTTTTCATGCTGAGAGGATGGACAAATCAAGTTGTTATTTTAAAATTATTTGAGCGCCCTTATTCCAGAACCGTACAATTGAGGGGGATATATAATAATAGGTCAAACAAGACAAGGTGCAAAACTAACTAAAAATGGGCCCGGGGGAGAGGGCCCCGCCCATGAGGGTTACTCTACAGGAAGGGGGAAGAGACGGAGGTGAGGGGGCAGAATGTTTGTGGGGGGGGGGGTAAATGCAACGGGGTTATTGTTGGTTCAGGGTCTCCCCCGAAAAAAAATGGGTTTTCAGGTTACCTTGGAGGCCCGTAGAGAGAGGGAGAGTCTTTGTGTTGGGGAGTGGTCCCCGAGTGTAGGGGAAAAAAGGAGAAGTCTTGGAGATGGTTTTGTGAAGAGGATAAAGGGGGAGCAAAAAGGAAAAAGGTATGGAGGAGAGGGGATTTAGAAGGAGGTATTAGAGATTAAGGAGAGATGTATGGGAGGGGAGAGGTTATGGAGAGCCTTGTAAATCAAATTACAACTTGAACGGATTTGCAGGGCAATGGGTAGCCAAATGAAGGGGATTGGGGGAAATGGAGAGGAGAGGAGTATGGGAGAAAAGGTGAAAAGCAGGGACAGGGGGTTAAAGGGTGGATTGTAGGAGAGCGGGGGTTTTGATGGGGGGCCACAGAGAAAAAGTTGCAAAGTCTAGGGGTGAGATGAGAGGTATGGACAAATATTTTTTGTGCTTTTAAGTGGTTGAAGGCGGATTTGGGGGGATATTTTTTAGTGGAGGGGCAGGCAGTGGTAATACGGGTTTGGAAGTGCGCTTTGAACGCCAGATTGGAGTCAAAGGTTATCAGAAGGCAGTGGACTTGTGGAGCCGGTGAGAGAGTGCAGCATTTACAGTGATAGGAGATCAGGTGGAGGGATAGGTGGGGGGGTGGGAAAATGATTATTTGTTTTTTTAATTTTTAGTTTAGAAGGTGGGGGGAGAAGAAGGAGGATATGGACGAAAGACGTCTGGGATCCTGGGACAGAGAAAATAACACTGGGCCAGGTTGTAGGTTTTTGGATATCGTCACCTAAGGTGGTCTGAAAGCCCGTTTGCTATTATCTGAACCGACCAAGAGTGTGAAGAAAAGAGAGTGGGCCCGGGACAGACCCCTGGGGGGGCACCAAAGAGAGGGGCGGGAGGAGGAGGTAGTGCGAGAATGAGAGATGCTGAATGTTTGATCGGTGAGGTACGGGGAGATCCGGGAAAGTTCCAAGTCTGTGCTACCAACGGAGAAGAAGATGTGTAGGAGACGTGAATGGTTGACAGTGTCAAAGGCAGAGGAATGGCTAGGGGAGAAGAAAGAGAAGTGGGGGAGACTTTGGGAGTTACTAGGTCGTTTGGGTTTCTTTTGGTTAGGGTGGTTTCAGTAGAGTGGTGGGGTGGAAAACCGATTGCAGTGGGTTAAGGAGAGGTTGGTGGGGAGATGAGAGGGGAGGTTTGTTGAAAATAGACGGCTGTTCAAGGAAATTTTAGAGGCGAAAAGGAAGCGGAGATAGTTGGACAGAGAGAAGGGGTCAAGAGGGTTTTTTTAAGGTGGGTGGATGGTAATGTTTAACCCCCTCAGGACCCGGGATTTTTTTTTTGTGAACATTGTTTTTCCCTCCCGCCTTTTGACAGGGCCTAACATTTTATTTTTCCCCCTAATAGATCAGAGGGCTTTTATTTTGGGGACAAGATTACTTTCTAATGGGATTATTCCCTATTTATAGAATATACTGGGAAACCGCAAAAAAATTAAGTGTGACAAAAAATTTTGAAAAAAAATTTTTTTTCGCCATGTTTCTGGGGGATTTTCTTTTACAGCGTTCAATCTTCAGAAAAAATACTGTGTTATCTGTATTCTACAGGTTGTTACGCATCCGGCAATACCAAACATGTTGGGTTTCCGTTATGTTTTAGTACCGTAAAAAAATTCCAAACATTTTCTATTTTTGACATTTGCGCCGTGGCTCCAGTTTGTGTGACCATTAACTTTTTTGTACTAACACCTACGGACATCAGTGAGGGTGCATTTTTTGCGGGCTGACGTGTACTTTTTATTGCTAGTAGTTTGCAATGCATGCGACTTTTTTGATCATTTTTATTCCATTTTTTGTGTGATGTAAAATGACCAAAAAATGCAATTTTGGCGTTTGGAATTTTTTTTCTTCTACGGTGTTCAGCGTACAGGATAAATGATGTTATATTTTTATAGATCAGACTTTTTCGGACGCGACGATACCAAATATGTGTAACTTTTTTATTATTTTAATGATTTTATTTGTAAAATGGGGAAAGGGGGGTGATTTGAACTTTTAATACTTTTTTTTGTGCATTAAAACTTTATTTATTTTTATTTTTTACTGTAAACATTTAGTCCCCCCTATGGTGCTTGACCACTAGGGGGCGCGATTGTTAATACAACCTAATGCATTGCATAGGCAATGCATTAGGGTGTACAAGGATGGCGGTTTCCCCACTTCCTGTCTGCGGACGGAAGTGGGGCAAACCGGCCAGGGTAAGTGACGGGAGCCTTCACAAGGCTCCCCACCACCATGCCCGGTCGTCGGATCGGCGCAGTGTAGCTGCGCAGGGGCCGATGACCGTACCGATCGGTGCGCGGCACCGATCGCCGTTCATTCAGACGCCGCGGCCATCTTTGCCGCGGTGTCTGATGGGTAAAACAGCGCCAGCGGGCGGAGCCACCTTCCGGTGCTGTTACTGCCGGGTGTTAGCGATGATTTGCCGCTCACACCCGGCAGCTGTGCGGGGGGGTCGCGGAGCGATCCCCCTGCAAAGCCCCTTCGCGACCCTGGGACGTACTCATACGCCCAGGGTCGTGAAGGGGTTAAAGGATGACGGAAAGGTGCCCGAGGTTAATGATAGGATGGCTAGATGGGATGATAACAGTAATATAGAGAAATCCTGTGTAGTCAGTTGGTAGCTGCCTATCTGCGGCATCGTTCATCCTCTCGCAGGTCTGACAAGGGTGTTCCTCAGCACTCACGTACCACTGAAATGGCTGCTGTGGGAGAGTGGGGAGGTGGGGGTCAGGACCAGTACCAGCCCCTCTTTGATCCCATCTAAGGGTGTACAGGGGTGTCATCGGTTTTTTACCCTTGCGTCATCAAAATAGGGGGGGGGACACATTTCCACCATTATATTTTATCCTTCATCTTTACAGAGTTCGCTTGTGTTATAAATAACAAGATATCTTTAATATGCAAGACATTACAATTATAATTATGTACATTTTATATATATTTTTCTTTAAATCTAGCTGTATAAAGGCTTGTTTTTTGCGGGATGTAGTAACGTTTTTATTGGTACCATTATGGGGTTCATATGACACTTTGATCACTTTTTATCAATGTTTTTGTAAGGCCTTTTGAACAAACTACAGCAATCCTGGTAGTATTTTTTATATTTATTTTTACTACGGTCACCGTATGGTATAAAGTCATGCTAGGATGAACAAAAATTCATTTTTTTGTGTTTTTTTACAGCGTTTACCATGCAGGTTAAATAACATGACAGATTTATAGGGTAGGTGGATACGTATGCACTAATATCAAATATGCGTACTGTCATGGGATCCGGCGCGGGTACCGGCCCCCCCCCCGGGCCCGCCCCCCTGCCCGCAGGGGGTCTGGCGCGGGTGCCGCGGCCGCCTGCGACCATTCCCCTGCTGCCCAGGCTGCAGTGCCTAGTTACTTACCAGTCCACGCTCCTGTGTCCTGCTTAGGGCGAACGCGACGGCTTCTCTGGATTTAAAGGGCCAGCGTGCCGATAATTTGCTAATTGCCGGCCGCTGGTCCTATATATATTACACGCCCCCTGCACTCTCTGCCAGTTTGTTGGTGTGCGTTAGAGAGTCTTGAGAGTATTGGAGTTCCGTTTTATTACCCGTGTACTAGTCCGCTCCGCTATGTTTCCTAACCTTGCCTGTTTGCTACCTGCCCTGACCTCCTGCCTGTCCACGACTACATCTCTGGATTATGTTTCTGTACCATGCATTACCCCGGCCGCCATCGCAAGCAAGTCACATCAGGGGTAGCGACCTGGTAGCCTCACCGCGAAGCAAGTCCATCCCGCTTTGTGGCGGACTCTGGTGAATACCGGGGGCTACTTAGACTCCGCTCCCTGGCGTGGCTTAAACTATCAGCGCTTTCGGTGGCCCAGTGAATCCACCATACCCGTTACACATACTTTATTTGTTTTGATCTTTTTTGAGGTGATTGGAATTTGTAAAAGTGTATGTTTTTTTATTTTATTTTTTGTTTTTGTGTTTTACTTTTTTGTTTACTTTTTTGCACTATATTATCTGCTAGCCCTGTGTATCTAAGCCTATCTGGTGCTATAATATCCGCTGGCCCTGAGTATCTAAGCTTATCCGGTGTTACAATATCTGCTGGCCCTGTGTATCTAAGCCTACCAGGAACTGTCTACTGAGCTGGTGTATGTGCGACACAGTGTCGCAGTCAGTATATCTTAGGCTATGATATTGTACTGTAAAGGTATGTTCACACGGCGCTTGTTAAATAACCCAAAACATATTTAACAATGTTCAAGTGTGATTACATTGATTTCAATGAAAAATACATATCATATTGTCATTCAGAGATTTTTACATTGCATAAAATGGATGCGTTCAAAGAACTGACATGTTACTTCTTGATCTGTTTTATGCATTGAAAAGCCCATAGGAACACTAGATTTGTTTTTGCAGTCCAGAAAACGTATCTAAAAATGTACCACACTTTTGTGGTACGTTTTTGGATGTGTTTTAGGGTATGTTCACCAGGTGTTTTGTATACGTTTTTGCATTGTATTTCAAATGTATTGTGTTAACAGCATTCAAAAACGTACCTATTGTTTCTTTGGGCTTTTAAATGTGTAAAACAGATAAAGAATTGACAAGAACATTCTTGTGAACTCATTTAACGCATTGCAAAAACATATCCAAGACGCCATGTGCACATATTCTAACACAGAAAGAAAAAAAAAGACGCGTGCTCCTAGTGTAGATCGGCAGGAATTTTTTTTTTACATTTTTAAGATAAAACTATGGTTTGGTTAGGAACAAATGAACCATGACTATAATCGGCAAGTGTAAGCACATGTTCACACGGTGTATTTTGTTATTTATTTTAGCGTGTATTTTGCCCTACAAAATATGCTTTAAAATCATGCTCAAGTACAGAACTCACTGATTGCAGTGTAAAATCATAAAGATGACAATGATTTTATGTGCACATTTTTGCAGCACGTAAGCGCCAATAAGTACTATGGTAAGATGAAAACAGCTCACCTCCTCCAACATGCAGCAGATGCATTGGTGTAGTGGGTATAGGCAAGTTTCAGCAAAGGTTTCTGGGCGCCACCCCTCCTCAATTCAAAAATACAATAAGTAATGAACATCCAAATTTATTACATGAAAGTCATATTAAAAGATCACAGCAGTTATGCCGTATACAAACAAGAGACTCCCAGTGCAAGCTTGAGGTTAGCAGACCGACGCGTTTCGGGTCACATGACCCTTACTCATGGTACATCTGACACCTGATGAATCTGTTTAAATACACCCACTAATGACATAATTTGCACATTGCAAAAAAAAGGGGGGGGGGAGAAGGGGAAAAAACAAAACAAAAAGAACAACATGCAAAGAACATACTGATGTCATAAGAACTACAATGTAATAAAATCAACGTGTTTTAACCCACAAAAATTTTTAAAATAATGTTATTGGTATCCTTCTCGCATTCAGCCCCTTTGGATCCCTTGATCTAGATGGAGAACCCACTAGCCTCTTTTGCAAAAAGTTTCCTCATGAGTCGCCACCCGGGTGGATAAAAACGTTAAATTTCCCTACAAAGAACAAAAAACTTAAATTGCCGCCATGTACTTCAGAGAAATTTTTGGAGAGGCTGAACATTTAAATAATTCTGTTTTTATTGGCACAACAGATGCCCGACGAATGCGTTTTTTCAAGGGGCCCAGTGTCCCCTACGTTTGGACCAACAATTTTTACAAACTGATCAAGTAAAAACTATTGGTGTTGCAATTTATAAAGTTTTTTTCTGGAAATTTTTTTATTGCTAAATATGTAATGGGGTTTTGTCTTTTCAATATAATTGCATGAAATGCAAATCCTATGACCACAACCGAAAAAACCTGTACAGTAAACCAATTCTGAGGAGTAAAGAATGGATGAAAAACAGATAGGGAAATACGTGATCCTATTGTTGGGGCTTGCGGGACCAAATTAAAATCTTTTAAAATATTTTTTATTTTTGGTTCACATAAAGTTCGTAAAAGGCTTTAAAAATATTAACAATTTTGCTAAATTGTTTGTATAATGGTTGAAAAATTATAGCTTGGGAATACGTATTAGTTTTATTTTTTTTCAAAAAAAATCTGATTATCTATTTCATTAACTTTAGCCACAGCATGTTCCAGTTTTTTTCGTATATCCCTTTTTGCAATTTACACGTAATATTTTCTGTTGTGATTCAATCACCAGTTGAGTACGTTGGCTTAATCCTTATATTTCCCCTCTGGGTGTTGTTGGTGACATGAAAGGATGCATGAATCACTCTCAAGATCGTATTCCTGTGAAAATTTTAAAAAAAGGGGTTTGACTCCTATTTCTTTTCCCCCCCAACCAATAGATAACATCAAAATATTTGATGGTATGAATCATGTTCAAACGAAAAATTAACCCCTTTTTTGTTGGATTACTGTAAAAAATTTATATGCTGTATCTAGCCCTCCCCTCCAAAGAAACCAGGTCATCAATATATTAAATCCATTTAATACAATGACAAAGGGTGCTTGGATTTAAAAGGTATTTTTTTCCCCAAAGGCCATGATATGTTCGCCAGGAAAGGTGAAAAAAGTGCTCCCCGGCGACCGGTTACTTGTCTGAAAAATTGTTTTTTAAAAATGAAAAAAATTTTGTGACAGCAGAAATTTTTTTCCCAAAAAAATGAAATGCTGTTTTTTTTTTAGAAAAAAATACTGTATTTGTATAGGAAAAACCTGTAGGCCGGGGGGCCTTGCCATGTGGATCGTGGTTTTAACCCCACCACATCACAAGACGCCAGAACCCCCCCCGGGCGGCCCGGAAATTCTCTCCAGTGTGTAAATAATTTTTTGTGTCCTCAGGAAACCCGGTAAATTTTACTATAGGGGTGAATTTTCATGTCGCCCATCGCCCAGGGCCGTTTTAAAGAGCCCATGCCCGAGGCGCTGGGACGAAAAACAGGTGGAAAAGACCCTTTGGGATTTTAGGTAAGGCAAGTATAAAGGGCTAAAAAGGTTTATTGCCTTCAATTTTTCAGCAAAAATTTTTTGCAAACCCCATTGCCATCCTTGTTGTAGTATGATTTCAAGATCCTCCTACTACATTTAAAATGGGACTTTTTGTAACTGGATATAGTATTGGTGTCCTGCAACATAGAAAAAAATGTAATGTTCTTGATTTTGTTAGTAGAACTACTGCACCCCCCCTTTTTTGCTGGGAACAAATTTAAACTCTCATTTTTTTTAAAGATAGCAGTGCTTTTTGTTCCCGTGCTCAAATGATTTATTTAGTCTCCGCACCTAATACTTCTTGGTCAATAAGTACTACACTATATAAGTCAGTAAGCTGCCTTGGGCAATTGTGCATTGAAATTGCAAGCGCTTAATTTCAACAGAGCAAACGAGCGTGTTTATAGCGCGTAAAAGTGCAAGTTTTGAATACTTTGTGTGTGAAGTTCCCCTAATTTGGGGGGTGTTTTCAATCGGGCCCAGGGCTCTGGCTGTAAAACGGCCCTATGTGGTATGTATATTTGGGTAAAAAAGTGTTTTTCATTTTTTCTTAAAGACTTTTTTGGCGACTGCATGGAAATTTGCCCGACGACGGCAAATTTCATGCGCATAGTAAAGACATAGAATGTGCCTGATTTATGAACTCGCTCTACAGCAGTTAATAAATCAGGCGCATTCTAGGGCAACATTTCGGCTAGGTTACCACTTTGAAAGTGGTTTACCTGTTCCAGCTGTAATGCGCCAAGTGGGGTGAAATGTGAAAAAACGCACTTGCGCCATGTTTGTGGGGGTTTTGTTTTTATGGTGTTTACGTTTTGGAATAAAAAACGCTAGTCTGCTGCCTGTCTGGAACTCTGCTACTACCTACGGTTGCACCTGCCTGTGATCCATCACCTCTGCCTGTTCTGCTGTCCTCTGTACAGCACTTCGGTGGTCGCCGTGAGTAGCCGCGCGAGGGTTAGTGCCCTGGGGGTTTCCTGCAGTTAAGTCCATTCTGCCTTGCTGTGGATTCCATTGAAGACTCTGCTCCTTGGCATGATCTGCAACTACACCTTCACTTACAGTGACCTAGAGGATCCACATATACCCAGCTTCCACTATAGCAGTATAAACTGACCATGAATTCGGCTGATGTGACCCTGCCTGACATCCAGTACATCACAGTTGTTGTATACCATCATGGCGCTCATCTGAAGCAATTTTTTCAGTTGGTCTAGTCCTTTACCACACGTCTCACTGGGGCTACGTCTGAACCTGCACCTGTAGTAGCTTCACCTCCCGTTGCCCAAACCCACCGCATCTGCCTCTCTTCTATTAATTTTTGATCCCCAAATGTTGGTTTATTAATCATGCACCCTCCTTTTTTAAGACCCTGGCACACCAGTTCCAGTCTTATCGAGCCAAGATGGCTTTCATCATCAGTCTGTTCTCAGGTGAAGCTTTGGCCTGGGCCTTACTCTTCTGGGAACGAGGGGACTCACTGACAGTGGATTTTCAGGAATTTCTGTGTGCCTTTTGTAAAGTTTTTGCCTGTGTGCAATACCTCTGCTGCTAATTCTTTGTTTTAGACAAGATGCTTCAGACAAGATGATACCACGGTGGACCAATATGCCATTCAATTTCACACATTGGCCTCTGAGTTCATCTGGAATAATGAGGCCCTGGCAAAGCCTTCTGGGAGATCCTTGCCAGGCGAATCAAGGATGACCTCATTGCTCTAGCTACCACTATATCCATATTTCAGAAAGAGAGAGTTGGAGCTTCGCCAGCAGAATTTGTCCTTCCAGCCTTGTAGTCTTCCTTGCCTTGCACCTATCTTATCCCCCACCCTCATTTCCTTAAGACGAGCTCATGTAGGTGAAAGGGGTTAGGAAGTAAGGAAAGTGTTCATATTACACATGAAGAATGCACTTGCTGGCACAGTCTGAACTTGTGCCTGTACTGTAGCTGTTCTGAACACTTCCTAAAAATCTTCCCAGTCCGTCCGACAGCGCCCCGGAAACTCCCATGCATAGGTCTCGTGGGTGAGGCAACACTGGGTGACGATATCTCTGTTCCTCATCTTACCACACCAGTCACTCTCTGTTCTGCTTCTGGCTTCTCATTCCAAGTCCCTGACATTCTGAACTCTGGTTCCACTGAGAACTTTATCCATTCTTCTCTGGTTTCCAACTACCACCTGCCTGTCTTCTATCTAGAAAAGCCTCTGCGTTTCTCCTCCATCAACAGGAAAATTCTGAAAGAACCTGTTCTGTACTAAGTCACTATCTCTACAGGTTGGGAGGTCCCACAAGGAGAAGATTTCGTTCTACATGTTGCTTTGTTCCTCTGCTACAGTTCTCCTGGGTCTCCCATGGCTACAGCTGCACACTCCTGTGTTGGCTTGGAAAATTGGTGAGGCTATTCATTGAAGCCAATAACGCCACTCACACTGCTTCAAGCCTGCCCATCTTGGATTCTCCTAATACCTACGGTTGCACCTGACTGTGACCTGTCACCTATGACTGTTCTACTGTCCTCCGCCGGGCACTTTGGTTGTCGCCGCGAGTAGCGTCCTGGGGATTCCCCACAGCTAAATCCATCCAGCCTTTCTTCGGGCTGCAGTGAAGACCGGAGGCCTTTTAGACTCCGCAGCTACACCATCACTCGCGGTGACCAAAAGTATCCACATGTACCCCTATTGTCTTTTCTGATATCATGACAGTCAGTGCTTTTGTGTTCCTTTCCTTCACTGCTTTTTTTTTTTTTTTCAACTGGTCTTTTGTTTTAACTGGTCTGTTACCTACCACTACTTACTTTCTTTTTCATTTTAGACTTTATTTATCTTTTTCCTCTACTATACACATACTTAAGTTTATTCACCTTTCCTCTTGTTCCTCCTTTTCTTATTTCTTCTCTCGTTCTTCTTTTTTATTAGTGTTTTTTTCTTGATTTCATTCTTATTTTATTATTTATATCCATCATATTTATTACAGCTCATTATAGCTACAGGGACCACTTGACAAAGGTATTAACTGACTGAAATGTCAGGAACCACTAGGTCACCAAGCTTACTTACCTGCCACTTTGTTAGATCATATAAAGTTGAAAACCTATATGCATGTAAAAAAATAAAAAATAAATAAATGTAAGAATCAATTACAAACATAGATGTGCTGTGAATTGCAATTGAAGTATCTGGGATTATTTTCCTTCCACGAAGCACCCCACCTCACCATTTGGAGTGCAGCACCCTTAATGAGGCAGAGCCTCTTCATTGATAATAGTTGTTTTATACATCTTTGTCATTGATCACAGACTTTGATGCTGATCCTGTTCTTAGACTGGGTTAAAAAAAAACTCTAATCCATAGAGAGCTAGTTAACCTCTAGGCTGTTGGGTTGAAACCTTAACAGAGTTCTATGTTTTGTATTGGAGGCCTCATTCACCTTAACAGTTTGATGGCTGTTACCATGGTATAATGTATCTTCGGGACAGCTAGAACTGACACAGAAAAAAATGCTGGGTATTGTGGATCTTTTTTTGCCACTGTGAGCATAGATAGGTTAAATGGACACCACGCCAGGGAGCGGAGTATAAGGGGAACCCCGATCTACCCCGGAACCTGCCGCAAGGCCAGACGAACTTCACTGCAGGGAACCTCCAGGTCGCTACCCCTGATGTGGCTACTTGTGGTGACATCCGGAGTGCAGGACAAGGACACCGGGTATAGGCAGAGGTGATGGGTCCTAGTGGGTATTGCCGTAAACGGGTAGCAGAGTCCCAGGTACATTGTCAAGAAACAGCAGGCAGGAGACAACGCACACACAGCCAAAAATAGACTGGTGCAACAGCAGGAACCGCAGTCGTAGATATGCAGATAACTCAGGGGTTAACTGCAAGCAACACAGGGGTTAACTCAGGAACATCTGTGACCAACAGCAGATGTCAGGAGCCCAGGTGGACATGCATGAACTGACCAGGAACAGAGGCAGGACGTTCCTTATATCCCAGGAGGTCCTAGGTAATTGAACAGGTAATTGGGACACTGTCCCTATAAATCCTAGGTAGCGCATGCAGACACAGATAGGAATGCAGCCAAGTGAGTACACCAAAACATGGGACACAGCAGCAGGTGCAGGGGACTGAGGACACAGCAGAGACACATCCATGCCCACAAAGACTGCAGCATGGATCATTACAGCAACAAACAGGTGTGGAGCCAGGGCATAGCAGAGACACAGACACGTCTGCGGTCCAAGACAGGGGCTGCGGCGTCAACAGTTACACATGGTATGGTTATATAGGTCTTATCTGTTTTGTTTTAGACCATGACAGAGACCCTGTTCTTGGATTTTATCAGAAAACCCTCTAATGCATAGTGGGGCTAGCCTCATCTGCCATCACAGTAAAAATGGCTATTACCGCGGCCTAGTTGTATAGGTACCTTTGGTCCCAGACCAGACTGCGCCTAAGATTCGCCGTCCGAGGAGGTGCGCTCATACATACGGGGAAAAGTTCACTGCGCCTCGCCCGTGTGTGGGGCGCAGAAGGAACTTAGGCGCAGAAGGGACTGTGCCTAACATGTATTCCGATTCGAGACAGGCTGGGAAACAGCGAAAAGTCATTAAAGATGTCCGAGCGGCATGGAGTATGAATCAAAAAATCGCCTTTATTAGGTGTAAAACATTATCTGAAAAAGAGCTCAAACCTACTAAAAAAATGCAAAAATAAACTCACTCAAATAAAATCACTTTCCAAAAATCAAGAACGGCGCTACATCAGAAATTTGGATATTGGAAATTGCCAGGAAATACAGTAATTCAAATTCTGTAAGCTATTCTCATTGGTCGGCAGAAACCAGCCAATCAGAATAGGAGCGACAGTGAACCATTATAACCTATGGAGAAGTATTGACCAATCAAAATCAAAGGCGGGACAGTTCAAAATACAGTAAAAAGGCAGAAAAGAGCTGATTGGTTGAACTAGAGGTGGCTTGGCTATCTCGGCCAATCAGAGCGCGAGCTACTTATCCCATTGTAGTCAATGGAGAGATGGGGGCAATGAAATCTCGGCTCTCAGCTTAACCATTCAGCGGATGAGCTACCTTCTCATAGAGTTTTATGGGGAAAAAAATTCAGAGCGAGCTCTGTTTATAATTGGCTAAGTTAAAAGAGGTTATTTGGACCAATGGCAGAGCGAGCGACGCTCTTTTTCTAATGCACTCTATATTAAAACTGTACATGACCGAAATCAAATTATAATACTCCTGAAGTTGTACCGATCTGTATATAAAATGAACAATAATATGGGTGTAACGAAAAAAAAAATATTAATTCAATAAATTAATTTTGATTTCTTTATTTTCGGATCAATAGTATGGGTGTAACGAAAATAAAGAAATAAAAATGAATTTATTGAATTAATATTTTTTTTTCATTACCCCCATATTATTGTTCATTTTATATACAGATCGGTACAACTTCGTGAGTCTTATCATTTTATTTCGGGCATGTATCGTTTTATTCCAATTACTGCAATTCCTGATGTAGCGCCGGTGATGGCGACAAACGCATTGTTAGGGATTTAATTGATTTATGTTTATTGAAGGTTTCAGCTCTTTTTCAGATAATATTTTACACCTAATAAAAATGATTTTTTTAATCATACTCCATGCCGCACGCCGCTGAGAGCCGAGATTTCATTGCCTCGATTTCTCCATTGACTACAATGGGACAAGTAGCTAGCGCTCTGATTGGTCCATACTTCTCCATAGGTTTTAATGGGTCACTGTCGCTCCTATTCTGATTGGCTGGTTTCTGCCGACCAATGAGAAGCGCTTACAGAATTTGAATTACTGTATTTCCCGGCAATTTCCAAGATCCTCATTTCTGATGTTGCGCCGTTCTTGATTTTTGGAAAGTGATTTTTTTATTTATTTATTTTTTTTATTATTAAAGAAGGTTTGAGCTCTTTTTCTGAAAATGTTTTACACCTAATAAAAGAGATTTTTGGAATCATCCTCCATGCCTCATGGAGCTGAGATGGATTTCTTTTGCGATCTTCTATGTTTCCTCTCATGTTACGTTCTCGCTTAACTTAGCCTCCGCTGGCTCATTTAGACCAGAATCAACTAGGTCTGCCTGTCGGAGACTATTTGAAGACTTTGATGGTGACCCTTGTCTTGGACTATGTCAAGAAGCCGTCTAAGCCATTGTAGGGTTAGTCAACCTCTAGGCTATCAAATTTTTTTGAAGGTTTTTGACCATGGTATAGCTCTAAGTCTTCTGTTGTGGGGAAGACTCTATAATGACCCTCTCCCCAATATAGACAGTGCTACAGTATGATAGCTACTACCGTGGCCCGGTCTTGCCTGAGTTTCATCAATGCCTCAGTATCAATGAAACTGGGGGAATATGGAGGCCATCCTGAACCTCCAAGGTATGGACAGTCTACCTACTGTCATGGGATCATTCTTTCTGTAGAGAAAACATGATGTCTTCACCTTGGCATTAAACTTCATCACCATGAGATCCAGCTCAGTATCTCTGAGTGATCTTTGAGATTATTTACTGTCCTTCTTGTGACCATTCCAACCTCTGAAAGGGAAAAGGTTGAGTGCCTCCCTATTTGTTGATATACAGAGCACACAATCCTGCCTTTTTGTTTGTTTCTGACTCTTACAGCCGTTCATCTGAGCTTATGTGAGAATGTTGGAGGGTTAGATGAATATCTCTGAGCACCTCAGATTCACTGACGTAATCCTCTCTTGTGAACACCAATGTTTTATACTGGTATTTGGTTATGGTGCATTCCCCAATCAGAGTGAAATACATATGTCATCAACAGTGTTCAGCAAGGCTGAACCATAGACTTCCTGTCTTTGAGAAAATTATGCTGGCAGGGACCACTACTTATTCAACCTTCCGGCTTTCGATTCCATCCATGCAAAATGTGCCTGGAGTTACCTGGAGTAGCGCCCCATAACTAGCTACCACAGGGGCACCTATATTGCTACCTACTGAGGTGGCATCTATATCCCTACCTACCGAGGGGACACCTATATGCCTACCTACCGAGGGAGCACCTTTATACCTACCTACTAGGGGCATCTATATCCCTATCTACTAAGGAGGCACATTTAAACCTTCTGGAGACACCTATATACCTACCTATCGGAGGCACTTTTATCCCCAGTTACTGGTGGTGCCTATATCCCTACCTACTGATTAGTCACCTGTGTATGTACCTGCTAAGGACAGCTATTTCCTTACCTACTGGGTTATATATATATAAAATATATATATATATATAATAATATATATATATATATATATATATATATAAAATATATAATATATATATATATATTTACTGGGTGACTTATATATCTACCTAACTACCTATTGAGGTACCTATATACCTACTAAGGGTAGCTATATACCTACCTACTGGGAGGGGCCTATATATCTACCTATCTACTAGGGGACTTATATACCTACCTACTGAGGTAGCCTATATACTTACCTACTGAAAAAAAACTATATACCTACCTTCCTATTAAAGGGATGTATACACCTAAATACTGAGGGGGCCTATAACCCAACATATTGGTGAGTTCGATATATGTGTCTGACAGAGGTCTATATATCTACCTACTCAATGGGAGGCTTATATACCTACCTCATGGGGTACCTATATACCTACTTACTGAAGGATCTATATGCCTACCGTTCTGATAGGGAACCTACATTTGGGTGATGAAAGCTGGGTGATGCCCCATCCCTCACAGTAGGCACCCACCCTACAATAGGAAAGTTGGGTGTGTACTGCGAGGGATGGGATGTCACCCTGCTTTTATGGGCACTGGTCAGCCTAGCTTTTCTATGTGTGTGTGTGTGTGTGTGTATTTCTGTGTGTGTTTGTGTAATGTTTCTGTTTTTTTCTGGACTCGTTGGACTATGTAGGACCAATGTTGGATCCATTTATTTAATAGAATGCTCAAAGTGGGATATTGTGGGGTAGTTTATTTTAATAAAGTGTTTTTTGTTGTTTTTTGTGACTTTATTTTTTCCAGTTCATTCCAGTGTATGACAGACACCTCTCCGTTACTATCACGGTTAGTGTTGAGTGATTATTATCGACAAAGTTGAAATCGGCACGGTTTTTATGTTGATCGGATTTTTTACATCACGCGATAATTTAGGCTAAAATCTGGGCATAATCTATTAATATCGTGCCATTTTTGGCGCTTCCTGTCATTTTGGCGGCCAGCAAATCAGCTTAGAGAATAGAGCAGGGTGAGCTGGGTGTGCGACGTCATGACTGGGATGTGTATGGTTGTGATTGGCTGGAAAAATCACATGACCTCATTTTACATAGAACAGCGCTTCCTGTTCAGCATCAGTGTGTATCTGTGTCTCATAAGAGCAGGACGTGTGCTTGGTCTCCCTCAAAACAGCTCAGCAAAACTGTTATCTTTGTTTACACAGGCAGCTATGCTTTTAGCTGTGAACATTAGAACTTAGGTAGATTAGAGATTTTCAGTTTTTAGTTACTTAGGCTGAGAATTTTAAAGGAGCATCTAGCGCTGTACAGCCGCAGGGGGAGGGGGGAGTTCAGG
Source organism: Phyllomedusa bahiana (assembly GCA_025379985.1). Taxonomy (NCBI): domain Eukaryota; kingdom Metazoa; phylum Chordata; class Amphibia; order Anura; family Hylidae; genus Phyllomedusa; species Phyllomedusa bahiana. The sequence goes on from JAODAL010052218.1 coordinate 22,267, forward strand.
CGAACACAGACAGACAGGCTGGCAGGCAGGCTTTTGAAAAGAGAGTGGATATTGTGTTTTATTAACAGTTTTTGGCCAGTTTTTGGTGAAATATTAGCTTGTATTTTGTGCAGCCTGTACTTATAATAGGATACAGATCTTTCTAGTAACTGCAGGTGTATTTGATAGGTGCAAAACTCACCTTTTATTATCTGTACACAATTTTATTAGTTTTTTTTTACTTTGGCGCAGCTCAGTTTTGTTCAAAGTCCCACTTTGTTCTTACAATAGGATACAGAACTTTTCTAGTCACCGCAGATGTATTTATAGGGGCAAAAATAACGTTTTATTATCCGTACACAATTTAATTACGTGTTTTTCACTTTGGCGCAGCCCAGCTTTGTCCATTTTTTACTTACAATAGGATACAGAACTTTTCTAGTCACCGCAGGTGTATTTATAGGTGCGAAATACATGTTTTATTATCTGTACACAATTTAATTAGGTTTAGTTCACTTTGGCGCAGGCCATTTTTGTTAAAAGACCCATTTTGTACGGATATTACCATACAGAAATTTGCTAGTAATTGCAGGTGTATTTTATTGGTGCAAAAACCACCTATTATTAACAGTACACAATTTAATTCCGTGTTTTTCACTTTGGCACAGCCTAGCTTTGTTCAAAGACCCACTTTGTACTCACAGTAGGATACAGAACTTTTCTAGTCACCACAGGTGTATTTATAGGTGCAAAAACCACGTTTTATTATCCGTACAAAATTTAGGTTAAGTTCACTTTGGCGCAGGCCATTTTTGTTAAAAGACCTATCTTGTACTTATATTACCACACAGAAATTTGCTAGTAATTGGTTTCTAACAGACATTTGTTCTTCACAATTGTCAAGAGTGGCTTAAGGGTCATGTTTTGAATTTTTGGGGGCATTTTGCTGTGAAATGCAGCAATACAACAGGTCCTATTATTAAAAAAAATGGTTTCTAACAGACATTTGTTCTTCACAATTGTCAATAATGGCTCAAGGGTGATGTTTTGAATTTTTCGGGGCATTTTGCTGTGAAATGCAGCTATACTACAGGTCCTATTGTAAAAAATGTTGTTTCTAACAGACATTTGTTCTTCACAATTGTCAAAAGTGGCTCAAGGGTGATGGTGCTGTCAGAAACAGGAATAGGTAGGATACTGTTAATGGACACATATTGCAAAATGACTTGTTTTTGCAAGATCTTTAACAGAGCTAGCAATCCCTGTAGTGAGACATCCCATTTAATACATTTAAAAAAAGAGAAACAAAGATGTGTGGGATTCCATCCTATTTTAAAAATGTGTTTTCTAGAATTAAACTACTAAAAAACTGGCATGCACAAAATAGCTGATACAAATATTCCTCTGAATTGTACAAGGGAGGTACAGGAAGACTTGAACAGATGTAGGTTGCCCAGGATTGATATAGTCGATGTCCAGTTCAACTAAAATGGTGGTTGCAAGACTCCTTTTTCTGGCACTTTTAATCTGTAGGTCAGACAGGTTTAATGGTCATACTGTGGTACAGAACAGTTATAGTCAATGTCCAGTTCAACTAAAATGGTGGTTGAAAGACTCCTTTTTCCGGCACTTTTTAATGTGTGGGTCTTGCAGGTTTGGGGCTCATGCTGTGGCCCAGGACAGATATAGTCAATGTCCAGTTCAACTAAAATGGTGGTTCAAAGACTCCTTTTTCCGGCACTTTTTAATCTGTGGGTCAGACAGGTTTAATGGTCATACTGTGGTACAGAACATGTATAGTCAATGTCCAGTTCCACTAAAATGGTGGTTGAAAGACTCCTTTTTCCAGCACTTTTTAATCTGTGGGTCAGACAGGTTTAATGGTCATACTGTGGTACAGAACAGGTATAGTCAATGTCCAGTTCCACTAAAATGTTGGTTGAAATACTCCTTTTTCTGGCACTTTTTAATCTGGGTCGTGCAGGTTTGGGGCTCATGCTGTGGCCCAGGACAGGGATAGTCTATGTCCAGTGAAACTAAAATGGTGGTTGAAAGACTCCTTTTTCCGGCACTTTTTAATCTGGTGGTCATGCAGGTTTGGGGCTCATGCTGTGGCCCAGGACAGGGATAGTCTATGTCCAGTGAAACTAAAATGGTGGTTGAAAGACTCCTTTTTCCGGCACTTTTTAATCTGTGGGTCATGCAGGTTTGGGGCTCATGCTGTGGCCCAGGACAGGGATAGTATATGTCCAGTTCAACTAAAATGGTGGTTGAAAGACTCCTTTTTCCGGCACTTTTTTAATCTGTGGGTTATGCAGGTTTGGGGCTCATACTGTGGTACAGAACAGGTATAGTCAATGTCCAGCTCAAATAAAATGGTGGTTCAAAGAATCCTTTTTCAGGCACTTTTGAAATCTGTGGCTCAGACAGGTTTGGGGGTCATGCTGTGGCCCAGGACAGGTATAGTCAATGTCCAGTTCGACTAAAATGGTGGTTAAAAGACTCCTTTTTCCGGCACTTTTTTAATCTGTGGGTCAGATAGGTTTAAGGGTCATGCTGTGTTCCAGGGCAGGTATAGTCAATGTCCAGTTCAAGTAAAATGATGGTTCAAATCATACTGCCTTCTGGCACTTTTTAATTTGTGGGTCATGCAGGTTTAAGGGTCATGCTGTGGTACAAGACAGGGATAGTGAATGGTCTGTGACTTGTTTTCTGTAGCTTTTATAACCTAATTGTGTTGCCCAAGATGTAGCACGTATCCATTTGACTGTTGTGGATGTTAATTCCAGCTTCTCCAGCTCTGTTTGGGTGTAATATTGAAGGTGTTGTTCCTCTCCCATAGACGTTAATGGTCATCAGCGATAATCTATTATCGACTATCGGAAATCGTCTTGATAATTGCCGATATCGACTATCGACCCGATGACGATAGTCAACGTAATCGTTTATCACTAATCACGGGGGCTTGGTGTCAGCCAGTGGTGGGGTTTTTTTGTCACCCCTTTGCTGATACTAACCTTCTCTTACTACTACCCTAGTAAACAATGCACCAAGGGTACTGGAAAGAGCCAGATTACTGTCAGAAGTGGACCATCTAATGTGATGATATGCTTCTGGGGCAACTGCAAGCTGGTATTTTTAGGATTGGAAGGAACTAATATCCAACACCTTCACATTCATGCTAAGGTAAAACCAGTATGACTGATACTATCGGGATGGGAAGGTTCATAGATATTAGATCCTTGCCATCCTAAAGCTAGCAGCCTGCAGCTGTAGCAGAAGCAGATCATTACATTACAAGGTCCACTTCTGACAGTAACCTGGCTCTTCCTCACCACTGGTACATTTTGATCAAGGGTAAGGGTAAGCCCCAGTGATAATAATGGAGAGTTGTTTGTCAGACGTCTCTATAGCTAATTCTTATATGATATGGTGGAAAACAACACAAACAGCAAAAAGGAATTTACTTAAATAAACACTCCCTGACAACTTACCTTGTTGACTATTTTATTAAAGAAATAGATTTAATTCTGGTCCAACATAGTCCAACGAATCCAACTTAATTCAAAGAGAAAAGAGAAAAAAAAAGAGGTGGTCACATGTAGTTATGGTCTGCCGGTATTATTTAGATTGATGGTCTTGGAATTTTGGCATATGATAGTAATACATACAATTAGAGATGGGCAAATTTCTCAAAAAATCCGATTCGGTCACTTCGCCGGATTTTCCGACAAAATTTATTTCGGTCCGAATTACTTCGGCACGAATTGCGTTAAAAAACAGCTATTTCCAGGCTGCACAGAGCCTGTAGGGTGCTGTAGAATGTTGTGCCATGCTTAAATATGCAGAGAGACCTTGGTTTGGTCTTCATACAATGTTGTGTTTTAG